>JAJOOS010004749.1:0-98281 GCA_029582725.1 Solanum chiquidenum
CTAAAATCAAAATTAGAAAAAATATTTTGAAAATTTTCAAATGACTCAATATAAACGTATAACACATGCACATGTCAAAAAATTCAGCTATAATAAAAAAGGTCTACATTAATTAAAAATGTCAAAAGTCAAATATATTCAAGAAATCTAAATATTTTCTTTCAACTATTCCTCTTTAGAAAGAGGGAAAAAATTCCTAAATGCAATAACATCAAATTTATCCAATTGCTCTTTCAATCTTTCCACAACAAATTTGAGCATGTTTAATTTTAATTCAATTTGCTACTTATTATTAATTTTCAATTGCAAATTTTGGCAAATTTCATTCATGAAAACTTACCATGAGACTCCTATTTAAATGAGGATCAAAACATATTTATAGTACAATGTGCTTTCTTGTATTCGTCAAGTATACTTACTCAACTCTCTCATTCAATATTACATGTATAATTAGAACTATGTTAAATAATTATGTTTTTTTTATTGTAAATTATTCTATAGCTAAAGTAGATGAAGAAGACTCTTGAATTGATATGATATGGGAGAAGGAGTCAATAAGACATCAGAAAATTATGTACTTTAGTTTTAATTTATTTTTCTATATATGCTATTATTGAATACACCCTTCATTTGGTGTTTTATATTGTAGAAATAAAATAGTTAGCTACTTTTAGGGGTTTTAAATTATTTTATTAGAGTCCTATGTGACTTAAATTTAGGAGTTAGTTCTTTTATTTATTATTTGAATTTTTCTGGTAAGTAAGTAGCATATTTTTCTATTTTTATTTAGGAATTATATTTATAAATGTATGTCTCTAAATTATTAATAAAATAATTCCCTTTGACAATACTGCAATATTTTTCTCTCAAAGTCTTTTTTCTGTTATTTTCTTAATTTCTTAATTAAAAAAACCAACAATATTATTGAAGACTAATTTGTAATTTTTTGCATTTTGTTACTCATTACGTACATGGTTCCATATAGTTTTAGTCATTATAACATATCTACAAAAATTTACATCCAGAAACTAGTATACAACCAGTTTACATATAAAGGTATTGTTGAAGACTATGAATATCCACTAGATGAAATTATAATGAGTAATCTTTTTGTGGATTTGAGTTTTGATGGCAGTACAAAATCTTTTGTATTTCAAACCACCAAATTTAGATTTATAGATGAAAAAATGATTTTATTTGAGGTTTCCTTTGCATCATCCAGACCACAAGATTTTTGGATTAAAAAGAACAATCTTTGCTGCATGCAAACAATAATCTGTGCAAGAAAATTAGCTCACAAGACTAGATTCAAGTATTTCAAGAGAGTGGAATTGAAGACTTAGTAAGGTTATAAATACTTTATTTGGAAGATGAATTTGAAATGGTGTCTTAACGACTTGTTTGAGGTGAGATTCATTGCTTATTTGAGGTAGACGAACTTTGCAGAGGAGTCAGATTAGCTGAAGATGATGTCGTTGCCGCCGCCATGAACGTCTCTTAATCTTCCCTATGATAATATTTTAAAAAGGGTTGTTTTCACACTTCTAGATATTTCATTTTATTTTTTAGCTTTTCTTTTAGTTTTGCTTTGTTTTATTTCTTTTAAAGGGTTGGGTCTTTTTTTAGGCTAGCCTATGTAGAGATTTGATTTGGAAATAAAAGACTCTCTAAGCCTCAAGCTTTTTCTTTTTTTTTGTAAAAAAGAGTTTAATAATTACTTTGGTTAGGTCGTCGACATCGACTTATTTTGAGTACATCCATGGGACGGAGGAGAGGGGGGGGGGGGTTAAATCAAAATTTTTAAAAGGCGTAAAAATATTTTAAACTTGACTTGATATACACATGCAACACACGTGTCAAAAACTAATTTATTGTAAAATATGGTCTTATAATTATTAGAAATGTCAAAACTTAATATATTCAATAAATTTAAATGTTTTGCTTAAACGATACTTCTTTAGAAAGTGGAAAAAGATCGACTCTTAAATACAATAACATCAAATTTATCTAGGTTATCTTTTCAACTTTCCAATGACAAATTTGAGCATATTTGATTTAATTCGATTGGCTATTATTATTTTTCCAATAGTAAATTTTTGGAAATTTTACTAATGAAATTTTTTCATGAGGCTCTTGTTTGTCTTGAGGTTTAACTAACTTGATTTCGCGTCATAAAGTTCATTTTGAAGGATTAAACTTTTTTTTATTCTTAATCGGTGTTTCGTCTCAATTTTGAGATCCGATTAACCTGGAGAACTAAAATGTTCTTTACAAAAACCGGTTCCATTTTACAAGCTCCGATTTGAGATTTCAGTACTAGATTTATACTTAATTTTAACTGATTGAGTGTAGTTTTATGTCACAACTCAGATTGTCATGATTGACACCCACACTAACCCTCCGGTGGGAGAACCGTTACTACATCCCAACAAAGTAATTTAACCAAAATACGAATCATTTAAAGCTACGAAAGTAGGTTTAAATAACTAAATAAATAATATGGAGTCCCCATAAACTCCTGAAGTTCAAGTAACATCTAACAACTAATGCGGAAATTAACCCCTAGAACCTGAAAGTCATTGTACCAAAACTCTAAAGTTCAACAAGTTTAAGAAAGATGGGTACAACCCCAACAAAACATAAAACAACTACTAAGGCAATGTCTACGTCTGAACAGAATGGAATAAACAAACAAAACGAAGGATCCATGAAAGCCTGAAAGAATTGTCTCACCCTTGAATCCGATCTCAATCAGTTATCTTCTAGATGAGGTCAGTCCGTAGCCGCCTGAAGATGCCCTATACTCAACAAAGAATGAGCAAGTACAGTATCAGTACACAACCACATTGTACTGGTAGGATCACACAACTATTCTAGTAAGCGAAACATATATAAGCAGTCACAACATAGTAAACATAACATGTATAGAATATATATATATATATATATATATACACACACACATCGATTATCATTTCAGGAGCAATGTACAATTCCACATTCTCATTAATCAAGTAAACATGAAAATTCAATGGTCCTCTCATGGAACCCATACCCAAACTGTTAGTGTGCCGGATCGTGGCACCCGATTCCAATTAGTGTGTCAGAACGTAACACCCAATCCAATATATATCCGATATGATAGATAAGGGAACCCCATGAAACTTCACAATTTCATTGGTGTACAACTTGGCATAGTCTTCCACCGAAAATGAAGTGTTAACCGGAATAAAGTGGGCTGATTTTGTCAACCTATCAACAATGACCCAAATAGAATCATGTTGCCTTCGAGTACGAGGCAACCCCGCCACAAAGTCTATATTACCATCCTCCTACTTCCAAGTAGGAATTTCTATATATTGGGACAAACCTTCGGGTTGTTGCTGTTCGGCCTTGACTTGTTGACAATTCCGACATTTGGTTACAAAACCCGTTGTATGCTTTTTCAAGCCATTCCACCAATAGACTTCCCGTAGATTACGGTACATCTTGGTGGCTCCCGGATGAGTAGAATATCCCGAACCATAAGCCTCTTCTAAAATTTGCTCCCTTAAGCCATCAACATCCGTAACACATATTCTACCTTAGTACCTAAGCACCCCATCTCCCCCTTGGGAGAAAGCCTCAATGGATTTGTTGAGAACCGACTCTTGCAACTCCATTAACATAGAATCAAGGTGTTGCTTAGACTTTGCATCAACAACCAAGGACGATTCAGAGCTATTATGAACCATGAATCCACCCTTGGTGGAATTCACTAGTTGAACACCTAACCGGGCCAACCTATGCACATCATGAACAAATTCCTTCTTCTCATCTTCTACATGAGCCACACTACCCATGGAGAATCTACTTAGGGCATCCACAACCATATTAGCCTTGCCGGGGTGGTAAAGGACACTCATATCATAATCCTTCAAAAGTTGTAACCACTTTCTTTCTCAGAGATTAAAGTCTTTTTGGCTAAACACATATTCAAGACTCTTATGGTCGGTAAACACGTCTACATGCACACCATAGAGATAGTGTCTCCATATTTTTAAGGCAAAAACCACCGCCGCTAGTTTCAGATCATGTGTCACATAATTCTTTTCATGTGTCTTAAGTTATCTTGAAGTATAGGCAATTACTTTACCGTGTTGCATGAGAACACACCCCAACCCTATCCTCAAAGAATCACAATATACAAAGAATTTTTTGGTACCTTCCAGCAAGGTTAATACCGGAGAGGAGGTGAGTCTATCCTTCTACTCTTGGAAGTAATTTTCACTAGCCTCCGTCCACTCAAATTTGGACTTCTTTTGGGTCAAGGTCGTTAATGGAGAAGCAATAGATGAGAAACCCTCTACAAATCTTCTATAATACCCGACCAATACCAAAAAGCTTTGAATATCGGTGGGACTTAGTGGTCTAGGCAAACTTTTCACCGCATCCATTTTCTTTGGATCAACCTCTATACCCACACTTGACACAATGTGACCCAAGAAAGCAACCGACCTTAGCCAAAACTCGCACTTGCTAAATCTAGCATAAAGTTGGTGATCCTTGCAGACTTTCAACACTAACCTCAAATGCTTCATATGATCACCCTCACTCCTTGAATAGATCAAAATATCATCAATAAAGACGATAAGAAACAAATCAAGATATTGCCTAAATACCCTATTCACAAGATCCATGAACGCCGAGGCATTTTTTAGACCAAAAGATATAACTAAGAATTCATAGTGAGCATATCTTGTACAGAAGGCCATTTTAGGAATGTCAACCCCTCTCACCCTAAGTTGGTGATAACCTGACCTTAAGTCAATCTTCGAAAAGTGACTCGCCCCTTGGAGTTGGTCAAACAGATCTTCAATTCTAGGGAGTGGGTACTTATTATTTATAGTGACTTTATTCAATTAGGTTTATCAGCATAAGAACCACCTCCACTACTACCTTGTGGCTTTGGAGTAGGCACCCTCTCTTTGTTGACCTTAGGAGTGCTAGAAGTGCCTTGATTAGAAAACCTCTTCTTCAATCTTAGAGTGCCTTGAAACTCAAATCTACCCTTAGACGAATTACCATCATCACCTCTTGCCCTTTTCACTTCTCTACCCACTTGCTTGAGCTTTTGTTCCTCAATCTGCTCAGTATGAACCATAAGACGTGAGATGTTCATGTTGGAATAAGCATCGCCAACCTACATTCATTCACCACAAGATCGGATATGCCCATAACAAATTTGTTCATTTTAGCCCTAGAGTTCGCCACCAAGGTTGGCGCATATTTAGACAATTGTGTGAACTTGAAGCTATATTCCTTAACACTCATACCTCCTTGGAGGAGGTTGATGAATTCTTGCATCTTCCTCTCCCTTAGCTCTTAGGGGAAAACCCTATCAAGGAAGGCCGCCTTGAACATTCCCAATCAATCGGGCCTATTCTAATTGACCTCTCTTCCTTCCATTGCTCATGCCACACTTGAGCCACGTCCTTGAGTTGGTAGGATACAAGTTCTGCCTTCTCTCTTGGAGACACTCCCATTGCTTCAAGCACCTTAAACACCTCCTCAATAAACCCTTAAGGATCTTCATCCACTTTGGAGCCATAGAATGTAGGGCGATTCATTCTTGTGAAATCCCTTATCCTAGAAGCGGTAGTACTTGTATTGTGGTTCACTTGACCCCTAGTATCTCTAGTGACTTGAGCCATTAGAGCATGATTTAAGGTTTGGAGAGCCGTCCTTATCTCCACATTGGTCATGGACCCCTCCTTATTAGGAGCTTAAGGAACTTGAGGCTCTTGAGGACCTTGGGGAGGAACTCTCTCATCATTACCAACCTCCTCTGCCACTCTTCTTATGGCCACTCTTCTTGTATTCATACTCCTATATGCACAAGAAAAGAGTTAGGAAAAGGACTTCACAGAGTAAAAACTCCAAGGCACGACTAATGAGTAATCAAAGAAATGAAAAGTTCCTAAGCATCTTATTGCCTCTCATTCATAAGTGTGGCGTACTTCACACTTATGAACAAGACTCTACTAGAGGTGGTTCATGAGACATCATAATAAAATCATTATATAACCTTATGCTCTAATACCAAGTTTGTCACGACCCAGCATTCATCATCACATAACAAGACCTTAGCATTCATCATCACATAACCGCATAGAAATATATGGAAAAAAATTAAAACTTTAACAATCGAAGTCAACTTCTTTCATATAAGGAAAATAGGAAACTAGACTTGTCGAAACCACTATCTAGACATAAGAGAACAAATAGAGTCTAAGCCCTTACATCAATAAACTTCCCAAAAATGGAAAATACAATAGTCTAGAATATAGAAAGAAAACTAGAAACTAGAAACAATAACAACTTGTCCTCAAACTTGAGGAATCACCAAGCCGGGGGAATAGTCGACCCAAGCTTCACCTTGAAGAAAGTGGTAAGTATCAACGACCGGAACCTACACTCATAGTAAAGTAGAATATATGGGTTAGCACAATTAATTGTACTAAGTATGGATGCCATGCATAAAATCCTTAAAACATGAATAAAAGGGACATTTAGTTGAAATCATGATTTTATCAAGTTTTAAAACTAATATACACATTTATGAAGAAACATAAGCCAAACCAAGCATAAAATCAACCCAAAGCAACATTAGTGCAATGCAAAGGTAAGATCCCATAACCCTACCAAAGCCAAGTATCACCTTTAGGACACAAACAACATTCAAACTTTATCTTACCATAGACATAATCAACATACATAAAAGTGAAGACATTCATATTTATAACATTTATACATACCATTTCATAAATAGTTCATAAGTCATCATAATCATAAGAAAACCTTACCAAAACCCATCTTAGAGTCTAGTTGTGCATTATACAAGTGAAGTCCCATATCCCCAGTCACACTAAGTAGTACCCCTTAAGAAGTCCTAGTTAAATTCCATGTCCTTACCATAGTTCATTCATTAACCTTTAGGGAAAGATTGCATTAACCGACATAGACCATGTGAGCTACATGAAATCCGGTGTTCTACCCCCACACCGAAAAGAGATGTTTTACTTGCCTAAGGTAGAACGTACATTCTAGCTATTTAGGTGGATCCACTAGCTAAGACTTATGTGGAGACATAGTTATGGGACAAGGAGATTGCTACTAGAAACTCAGACTTGCTAAACGTAAAAGGTTTCCAGCTAATGATATATCGTACAATGGGAAGCCGTACTTGCTAAACGTAAAAGCCCCCATCTTACTTTCATGTCCTCTCGGTGCTACGCATTATTCCCTTTAATAATCATAATTAGCCTTTACTTAAGTTCATATCAACATTCATGGGCACTCATGTCAACATCTCATCATAATAGCTCATAGGTTCCTTAAGTGAGAATGCTCCTTTCACTTTAGAAACACTAGCATGTGAGTAAACCTTTTACATTATAATCCTATTGTGATCATGAGAACGTCCTTTCAATCATCACAACAAGCTTCTTATAAACATACATACATCATGCATAACCAAATGTATAGGGTATAGGGATGAAAGATCTTATCATCAACACCCCAACAACACAATAGATATAAAATCATTACTATCTAAGCAATTAACAATCTAATGCATGATTCCCATAAAGAGATATAAACTTCATACCTTTTTCCTTCAATGGTCTTGGAATCACAATCAACCCAATTATACACAATTACTACATAATATAGAAGGAATTCATGATTCAATAACTTAATCATCATAAACATATTCAATTGACATATTCACAATATTCTCCAACCCACAATATCAATTTAAGATCTAACAACATGGGGAACACATGAGGCTAAGGAGAATTCTCATTATAAAACTCAATTATCCTTCAATATATCCATAATTCGTCACAAACAACCATAAACAACCATAATTAAGCAATGAAAATGTTTTGGAAAGAAAACCTATATTATAGAATGAAAACCGTAGAATTTGAGGGATTTTGATATCTTGAAAACATATTTGAAGGGGATCCTTAAGTGATATCTGCCCAAGGATGAAAAGTAACCTTAACTTGTCTAAGGAACTCCAAGAGTTTTGGGGAAGAACCTTGAAACCCTAGCTCCAATGTCTTCTTCTTCTTCATGAGTCTAGAGAGAGGATTTTTGAGAGAAGGATGATTTTCTTGTTTTTCTTCTTTTATTAATTGGGAGTAATTAAATTGAAGGAAATTTGACCTTAAGAAGTATATATATTTGTTAGGAAAGGAGTGGGAAAGTATTGGTTCAAGTTTAGGAAAGATTACTTAAAAGCCCTTACTTAAATTTCAATTTTTATGCTTGGCCCGCTTGAGCTCGCCCTTTGGCACCCTTGGCTCAACAAGTCACTTAGGTGACTCGCCTAATGACCCTTAAGCTCTCCTATATTTCTAGTAAGTTCCCAAAGTGGGAAGCTCACATAGGCAATGGGGAGGTCTGTTGGGCGAATCGCCAACCCATTGGGCGACCCTCAACCCATCTTGCCCATTTTTCTAGTAGCATATTCTAGGAGGGACAGCGCACTAGGTGACAAAGTGCACTTTGTCACATTGCCAAGTTACTTGGCGACCATGCTTCCAATCGCCAACCTGTCCAAAAAGAAAACAAGGTTCTTCTTAACCCTTCCTTGATAGTTTAGGTCCTTACCTTCATCCTAGATGTTTACCTTCCTCATTTTAGCTTTAGTTAGGTCTTTAAACATCTCCGAAAGTTACATAAACACACCCATTAATCCTAACTCAACCTAGACACCAACTTAAAGTTATACCAACGCACACGATAAGGCTCTAGTTTAGCCTATTGATTTTACGTGTTTTTACAGAGGCCCTACACAAGCCACTTAGCATACGTCATAAAAGATAATAGAAAATTTAGAAAGTTTAAGAGACAATTTCAAAATATAAGAGTTTATAAAATGTAGCGGAAGTGTAACATAGTCTCAAAGACATCTAGTACATCAAGAGTGATCGGATAATAACCCGTACATCACATACAATACTGAAAAATTAAAGACAATAGGAAATAAGAGTTCGATCCTTGGAACATGAAGACTTACAAATCTTCGAATCTACTAATGCGACCTCTAGCCACAGGGATGTGAAATCGAAGTGTCAGACCCTACCTTTGCATAAGAATGTAGGCAAGAGTATGCATTAGTCCAAAGAATTTACCAAGTATGATAGTAATGCATAAAAGTATGAAATCATACTAAAGGGACCTTTCCGTGACATGCAATGACCAAGCTAAATCATGAGATAAAAGGGGTTAGAAAACATAGGTCATAAAAATATGGTCAATGCAAGCTAACTTGTTTAAAACATTTGTGAGATATTTCTATAAATAACCTAAGTTCATTCATGTGGGAGATTTACTTTAATTGACATTTAAAACCATGCGAGCTATTAAGATGGAATACGGTATACTCCTTTCACACCAAAAAAGTGAGTGTCCTACTTACCAAGGTAGGACCATGAACTTCTATATTAAGTGGATCCACTAGCTAATGTCTATCTGAGACAATCATCATATATCTTTAGACAATGATTCTATGGGGCACATAGGTATGGGATAAGGAGATTGCTACTAGAAACCCAACCTTAAGCTACAAGAGTGCTTCCATCTCAATATCCTCTCGGTGCTAAGCATAAATCCCATGGAATAGTTATTAATCTTAAATTTTATTATCATAAAGAGACATGGGTATTCACCACTTATCTTATCATAGGATAGCTCCATAGACCATGCGTGAGAAAACCTTTTACCATCCATGATCTTTCATAATAATTTTAAGACCCATAGTCATTTACTCCATGCTAAAAATGCCCTACTTCTAATGGAAATAGTTTTGAAAGCATAATTAAGATCATTGATAGCATATCCAGTTACCATACTAATCAAGAACTAATTTGGAGAAATAGCCCGAAGAGCATTGAGGGCAAATCTAGATGACATTCATGTCATGTGTCCAAGCTTCATAGAACATATAGATACCTTCATCTATAAGCTTACTTGAGTCATAAACATACTTTCATAAACATGCAATCTTTTCAATAATTCATAAACTTCATCTTGTTTTCAAAGTCAATGCATTGTGAACTTCATTTACATTAATCTCATAAAAAGGACATGCATATTTCATAAATTCATCTTTCATGGTATATAATCAAAATCATGGATTATGCATGGGTTCATGGGAAATAAACTTAAAAACATGCAATTACTCTAATTCATGCATAAAAAGTTATAAAAAATCAATTGGATCAAAATTGAAAGGAACCATGACATGGAAGAAAACCCTAACTTCAATTGGAGATTTCTAACTTGTAAATTGAAAAATTTAGGAGCCCTACGGAGGAAAGGACTCCATAAGTGAATACAATCATACCTTAATGTAAAATACCCCAAGCAATGGTGAATTTGATACTTGATCTTCAAACCCTAGTCTTCTTCTTTAAACATTAGAGAGAGAAATATATGACAGGAAACCTTGATCAACTTTTGGGATTTTAAGAGAATGAATTGAGTTTGGATGACTTGGGGGGTTTAAAATCATTATATATAGCTTTGGGTAGAAGGAAAAACGATGTAGTATTGAGTTAAAGCAATTGAGAAATGACTCAAAATCCCCTGACTTAAAACTGCCGAATTGAGTCATTGGAAGGCCTAGAAGGGCCGTCTAGAGAACCACGGCCCATCAACTGGGTCTTGTAGAATGCTCTGTAGAATGCTCTGCCTGTCAGGGCTCACTATTCCGGCCATAACTATTTACTCCGAGCTTGGAATTAGGCAAACTCGGTGGTGTTTGAAAGAGGATTCAATTATCTTTAATTTGATAGGTCATGGGCCACCTAATTCATTTTTTCCCGAATGGTATGATCGTTTGAAGCTGACCCTAAACTTCAAGGCTGATTAAACCAATTTACGAACGACTTCATGGTCTGTGTGGGGCTTCACGAGCCATTTAGACGTCCTTGGTCCTTGAACAATGACTAGGGAAGAAACCCCTTCTGAGTAGGCCACTTGACAACCCCTTGGACGGTTCGTCAACCTCACCACAGGCCATCTAGGCATCCGTGTGAGGGAAACCTGCTTGGGGTAGGTTCTAGAAAACTACCACGAACCTATCACTGTGTAGTTGTCCCCTTAGTAGCCTGCCTAGGGCTCCGTAGAGTGTTTCATGGTCCACTTTGGGCTTGTGACTTTCCCATTTGACCCCTGTCTAGCCTTTATCGAATTTGAGGTGTTATTAGGTCACGATAAGCGTGATAATAATTACAATAGGAATGACTACAACAACAAAAATGAAAAGAGTGGCCCTTATGTTCCATCAAAAAATTCAGTTGGAGGATCAAGTTTGAATAACATTGATGACACAATTTTTAGGATGATTAAAAGGTTTGACTCAACAAATGATTATGTGAAAGAAATGTGTATTGATTGATCAAGCATTTGGAAAAGATAGATTCACATGCGCTATCCATTAAACAAATTGAAAAGCAGTTGAGTCAAATTTCTTCTTCTGCAAATCCACACGAACAAGGAACGCCTCCCACCAATATGATCCAGAATCCAAAGAATGATGGTCAATGCAATGAAGTTACTACTCGAGGTGGAAATAAAACTATTAACCCTCTTATGACGACTGTAGTGTATTGCTTTATATGAAACTTAAGAGTTGAAGTTGGAGAAGTAGAGAAGCCAAAAGAGAAGGTTGAGAAAGAAGAGGAAGTTACTCGAAATATCATCCTAATTTCTCGACCTCCACCTCATTTTCCTCAAAGACTGGTCAAAAAAAGGGAGAAAGGTGAATATCACAAGTTTATATCAATGCTGAAACAACTATCGATTAACATCCATTTGATTGAAGCACTAGAATAGATGTAGGGACATTCTATGTTTATGAATGATCTAGTGACCAAAAAGAGGACAATTTATTTTGAAGGGGATTACAAGTTACAACATTTTATTGTCATTGCTACTAGGTTATTGGTGCAAAAGAAAGAGGATCCCGGAGACTTTACCATTGAATGCACCATTTGCATATTACACTTTGCTAAAGCCATATATGACTTGGATGCGAGCATTAATTTAATGCCACTAGTAGTATTAATTAATCTAGGCTTGGGAGCCCCCAAACTGACTGCAACGAGGCTACTTTTGGTTGATCGCACTATAAAGAAACCAATTGGGGATGTGCAAGATATTATAGTCAAAGTTGAGGCATTTATATTTCCTATGAATTTTATGATCTCAGACTGTGAGGTTGACAATAAAGTGATGATCATCTTGGGGAAATCATTCCTTCTGATTGGGCATGCTTTAGTTGATATGGAAAAAGGGAAGATGAAATTTAGGTTGAATAACGAAGAGGTGACATTCCATATATACAAGTCTTTGAAACATCAAAGTGATCTCAAGGTGGTGTCTATGGTGAATTTGAATATCAAAGAGCAACCATAAGTGTCTATCAAGAAGAGATTAGGTGTTGAAGCATTAGCAGTTAGGATCATAAATTTTGATTGGGAGCACATTGAGGAGTACTATGAGATTGTTGATGCGCTTAATGGATTCAGAAGTTTTTGTCATAACCCAAAGACGCTAGATTTGGATCTAAAGAAGAGAGAGACTCTTCCTGTAAAATCGCCCATAGATGAGCCTCCAAAATTGGAAATAAAAGCTCTGTTATCTCACTTGCGGTATGTGTTTTTGTGTTAAAATAATACATTTCCAGTCATAATTACGGTTGATTTGAATGAAGGGCAAGTAGAGGCATTGATGTCAGTGTTGAGGTGTTTTAAGAGAGCGATTGGGTGGATAATTGTTCACATTGTAGGCATTTCACTAGGCATCTCTTCTCATAAGATCCAACTCATGCCTGACTATAAGTCGAACATTGAGCATCATAGGAGACTAAATCCCCCTATGCAAGACGTTGGGAAGACAGAGATTATCAAGTGGTGGGATGATTGGCTTTTTTATCTGATTGCTGACAGTAATTGGGTGAGCCCAATTCAATGTGTGCAAAAATAAGGGAAGAATCAGTGTAGTGCCTAATACAAAATGTTTGATCGTCTTGCTGGTAAGGGTCAGTACTATTTTTTGGTTTGGTATTCAGGCTAAAATTAGATATTTATAGCACCAGAAGACCAAGAAAATTTCACTTTCACTTGCCCCCATGGAAGTCTACTTTCACGAGAATGTCATTCGGGTTGTGTAATGCACCAGAGACTCTTTTCAACATTGCATGATCTCCATCCTCTCAGATATTATGGAAAATATTATTGTGGTATTTATGGATGATTTTTCTATGATAGGTGACTCATTTGATGATTGCTCGGCTCATCTAGGTGATGTTTTAAAATGATGTGAATAATGCAATCAAGTGCTGAATTTTGAGAAGTGTAACTTCATGGTGAAGGAGGGCATAGTTTCGGGTCATCGAATCTCTCACAAAGGCAGTGAAGTTGATAAAGCAAAGATCGAGGTTGTTGAAAAGTTTCCTCCACCTATCTATGTGAAGGGTGCTAGAAGCTTTCTAGGACATGATCAGTTTTATTGGAGATTTATCAAAGATTTCTCCAAGAGAGAGCACCTATTATGAAAGTTACTTGAAAAGGAGAAAAAGTAGGAGTTTGATAATTCTTGTATGAAAGCATTTAAAGAGTTGAAAGAAAAGTTGATTTTTGTAGCAATCAATATTTCACCAGATTGGGAACAACAGTTCAAAGTTATGAGTGATACGAGTGGGGTGGCCCTTGGCACAGTACTAGGGAAAAGACATGAAAAGATTTTTCATCCCATTTACTATGAGAAAAAAGTCCTATATATTTCCGAAAAGAACTGTATTGTAACCAAACATGAGTCCCTTATTGTAGTCTTTGCATTCAAGAAATTTAGATCTTATTACCGTGCCACTAAGGTTATTGTGCATATTGACCTTGCAGCTTTGAGGTATCTTATGGCAAATAATAATGCTAAATCGAGACTCATTCTATGGGTGTTGTTGCAAGAATTCAACTTCGAAGTAAAAGATAGAAAAGAGACTAAAAGTCAAGTTACACTTGTCCAGATTAGAAGAAGAATCAATGTTAAAGTTGGTTGATGGAGTTGAGATAGATGATACATTCCAAGACAAACAAGTTTTGCCTGCCTCGTAGGATCTTATCCTTAGTTCTCAAATATCATTAATTACTAGGCGCGTGATGTGTTACCAGCCTTCAGAATTGTCATTTCACCAAAGGAAAAAATTGATGTCTGATGTGAAGAACTTTTGTTGGGAAGAACCATACTTGTTCTATTTCTGCACCGATGGGACTATTTGTCATTGTGTTCCTAAGGTTGAGATGATGATTATATTGGAAGCTTGTCATTCGTCTCCTCTTGGTGGTCATCACAGTGGTATCCGAACTACTCATAAGATCTTGCAGTATGGGTATTATTGTCATACCATTCACGAAGATGCTCATGATTTTGCCAATTCTTATGATCGCTATCAAAGGGAAGTGTGTATTTCAAGGAAGCATGAATTCCCATTTACTCTAATTTTGGTTACTAAATTGTTCGATGTATGGGGCCTTGACTTTTCGGGTCTGTTTGTGAGTTCGAATGTGATGAAGTACATAATTGTAGCGGTGGACTATGTGTCTAAATTGGTGGAAGTTGTTGCACATTTAAATACTAAAGGAAAGAGTGTCACAACATTCCTGAAAAAGAAAATCTTCTCTAGATTTTGTCAAGGGCAATAATCAGCGATGTAGGTTCTCACTTTTGTAATAAGTTGTTCAAGTCATTGCTTGAGAAATATGGTGTTCGACATAATATGGCATCTTATTATCATCCGCAGTCTAGTAGGCAAGTGGAAGTGTCAAAAAGAGGGATTAAACAGATCTTTGCAAAGACTGTAAATGAGAACATAACTGATTGGTCGAGAAAGCTTGATCATGCTCAATGAGAATATCATACTGCATTCAAGACTCCCATAGGTATGTCTACTTCCCTACTTATGTTTGGGAAGTCTTGTCACTTGCCTATAAAGTTTGAGCATAAAGCTATGTTGGCACTCAAGAAGCTTAATCTAGATTGACATGTTGCATCAAATTAGCAGTTGTAGAAGCTAAACGGACTTGATAAGTTTCACATGAAACTATAAGAAAGTTCAGCCTTTTTAAAGAAAAGATGAAGAAGTACCATCATCAAAATATTGAAAAGCATGAATTTATTCTCGGTGATTTGGTTCTTTTATTAAATTCAAGGTTGTGCTTATTCCTGGCAAACTCAAGTCCAAGTGGACCCTACCGTTTCGATTAATGCAAATATATTCAAATGGAGGTTGAACTTGTGAATGATGAGGGAACAAGGTTAAAAGTGAATGACCAAAGTAAGAAACTCTACATGGGACAACAAGAGGTAGTCAAAGGGTTGATTGACGATTGAGATCTTGATGAAGTTTGAGTAATCAAGGAGTATGTGTTGTATCGCGACGTCAAATCATGCTTTGCTTGGTAAGCAACCCAAGAATATATTTTTTTGGTAAATAAACATTTTATTAACCAAAGTTAGAATTACAAACCATTTAAAGAAACGAACCCAACCTGGACATCTCCCAGGACTGTATGCTTCCAGCTCTATCTAAACTGCTACTATCTATTACTTACCCTATTCATTCCACATCAGAAATTAATTATACGGGGTACCAATCTAACATTTGTAGTTTCATGTTTAGTTTCAGCTTCATTCCTCCTCTTATGTGAACTTCTTGGATAATCTTCCTGACTAAATCATCACACCTTCTATTTTTCTTCTGAAATATTATATGGTTTCTCTCATGCCAAATGTAATATATACTTGCTGCAAGTTTTATGCGAAATATTTCAGCTTCTGGTAGCTTCCCTTTATAATGATCTTGGTCCCATCTTTGTTCCTCATTCCACCCTGTTCTCTACTTCTGGATAGCTTGCCACCTTCAGACTTTTTGCCAAACCTGATTCTTTTTTTACTGAAAAGAGAAGGTACGTAGGCAGCTCTCCTAAAAAAAGAGTGAAGTTCCTTGCGTGAGTAGTGACAGTTGAAGAAGAGATGTTCAATGTCCTCATTTCCAGCATTACATAATATACATCTGTTGTCCTCCACATTACCCTAAGTAAGCAGTCTGGCTTTTGTCAGTAGCCGCCCGTACAATGTTAAGAATAAAATAAAGCTCCATTTTGGGCATGCATAAGTATTGCATACCAATTTTCTCCATTCTACTTTTGAGTATTCCCCTATCATTAGTCGGTACACCTGTTTAATTCAGAACTTTTCCATTTTTATCACTTGTGATTCATTCCATCCCACAGCCTCCAAGACTCTATGTGTTTGTAAGATCTTCCTCACCATCCATGAGGCCTGGTTTGTTTGAATATTCCACACTGTCCCTTGTTTCCCATAGTACATGTACACCCATTAGACCTATAACTTGTCCTTTTTCTTGCTCAAGGTCCACAAAAGCTTGCAGATGGATGCCTTGTTCCACTACTGGATACTTACAATGTTCAATCAACCTGCAGTTTGTGGCTTGCACAATTGATCCCATGCAGCCAATGCTTTCTTTGATGTATCTTCCCCTCCAGTCCATAAAAAAGTTATGCATAAGCCTTCAATGCATTTGATCACTTTCTTTGGCAATATAAATACTTGAGACCAAAATACTTGAACAGAAAACAATACACTTTTAATTAGTTGAACCCTTCCTGCAGATGATAGGAATCTAGATGTCCAGCTTTGTTTCCTTCCTAGAATCTTATCAATCAATGAGTGGCATTGGACCATAGTTATTCTCTTAGTACTTAGGGGGACTCCCAAGTATCTAAAAGGCATTGCATCTTGTGAAAATCCTAGCTCCTGCATTATGCTCAGCTAAATTTCAGTTGACACTCCTCCAAAATAAATGGATCTTTTATCTACATTTGCTTCCAGTCCTGAGGCTACTGAAAAAACTTTAAAGAGCTCATAAAATTGTTTAACAGATGTGAGTTCCCCTTTAGTAAATAGGAGCAGATCATCAGCAAAATTTTGTTTGACCAGCTACAATATAGCACATCTTGGATGATACTTGAAACTTGGAAACGTTTTCAATTGTTTCAATAATCTTGTGAAATACTCCATGGCTGATACAAAGAGATAAGGTGATAATGAGTCTCCTTGCCTTAGCCCCTTCTTTGCCTCAAAAGGTTTACTGGGAATTCCATTAATCAATATAATGTAAGTCACTGTGCCTATGCATTGTACTATCCAATTCCCAAAAACACTAGGGAAAAGTAGTTGAATCAGCACCTGTTTCACAAACTCCCATTCCACTAAATCATATGATTTCCTCATATCAATTTTCATCATGCATCTGGGTGAAATCCCTTTCCTCCCATATCCCTTGACTAATTCAGTACTCAGAATGATGTTATCATTGATCAATCTACCTGGCACAAAAGCAGACTACCCTTTATCAATTAGACTATCCATCACAACCTACATTCTATTAGTGAGCACTTTTGAAATGATTTTGTACACCACAGTACAACATGAAATAGCTCTTAATTCTGATATTTTTGAAGGATGTTCAACTTTGGGAATCAGAGTCACTGTGGTACAATTTATAGATTTATGTATCTTCCCTGTTACAAAGAACTCTTGTACAGCCTCAATAAGATGTTCTCCAACAGTTGCCCAAGTTTTCTTGAAAAAATATGCATTAAAACCATCACAGCCTGGTGCTTTATTATCATTTATCCCTTTTAAATCTTGCACTATTTCTTCCCTTGACACAAGTGCTATAACATGTGCTTGCAGACCTCTATCTAGTCTTGGTCTATCTTTCATTGCTTGCCCATCCACAACTGGTAATTGAGTTGCACAAGTCCCCAGAAGATTTTTGTAAAATCCTAGTATCTCATCTTCTACATCTTGAATGCTTATTAGTATGTCCCAGTAGCATTGGTTAGACTAGCTATATTGTTTTGAGCAAGCCTATTCCTCAAGCTAGCATGGAAGTAAGCTGTGTTTCCATCTCCCAATTTCAACCATTATACTCTAGACTTTTGTCTGATGATGTTTTCTTCTACATTCAACCATTTTTCCAAATTCAATTTGGCCTCCCTTTCTGCTTCAATCAGACTTGTGGGTTTTCCTGGTTGTCTCATGTTACCTTATATATCGTGTATCTGCTACATGTACTTCTTTATTCTATCTGTCACTCCTTGGAACTCAATTGTGTTTACATTCTTTAAAGCTTGTTTCACTTTCTTTAACTTCATCCACACCCTCATCATGTAAGTTTCTCCTACACTCTCCTGCAATGCTTGTTTCACAATATCCTGGAATTTCTCATGCTTTACTAAGTGGTTTAGGAACTTAAAAGGTCTGGATCTTAGGTGACTCTGTTGAGCAAAATTGATACTTAGTGGTGAATGATCAAAGCATCCAGGGTCCATTATATGTACCTCTAATATTAGGCATAATTATCATCCAACTTGTGTTAACTAAGGCCCAATATATTCTTTTATATGTGTGTCCATTAATCCAGGTATAATCGCCTATAGTATTCTTTAGGATTACCATGCTTGTATCCCTTAGGTAATCATCAAAGTCTCTTATCTCTGCATATATCACAGGATACCCCACCATTCTATCTTCCCCTCTATTAATTGTATTGTAATCTCCCATTGAAACCGAAGGTGTCTGCTGACTGTTATGTATCTTCCTTATCTGATCCCATAAATTCCTTCAATCTGGTATGGTGTGTAAACCATATAATGCAGTGAAGCTAAATCTAACATTTATCCCTTTACATTCCACCTCTGTCAATATTTTGTTCAGATTGTTCTACTAAATTGCAGCTAATCACCTGAGGATTCCATAATATCCAAATTCTTCCCTAAATGCTATATGGAGAGTTTGCAATACTTTCCCATCCAGGGGCAACTTTCTTCAAAATTTGGCCTTCATGCTGAGCCTTTATTTTGTGTTCTAAAAGTGCTATATTACTAACTTTATTAGTCTTTAGAATCAGTGCAACTTCATTCTGTTTATAAACTTTATTTAGCCCTCTTTTGTTCCAAGTAGTTAACTTCATTTAGGGGGACGGGTTGCTGGTGTGTTACATTTCCCATTTACCTATACCATCTATATGTCTAGTATCATGATAATGCAATGGACCAAACTCATTTGCTATGGAAATTTTGGCCTTTCCCATATGTTGTCTATGCCCCTTTGTTGTTGATTTACCTCTTGCTTCCTCCCACTTCTCCACATTGTCCTGAACCTGTATTTGTTCTCCTTTTAATTGCATGTTCACCTGCACATTCATTATACCTTGGCTTTCTTGCTGGTTCTCCCTTTTCTGCCTTGGGCTTGTCACTTCATCCCCTGGTTCTGTTGTCCCACTATTCTCTGTTGGCTTGGGTTTCTTGCTAGATTTTGCTTGTTGCTCTCCCCTCTTTTGTTGCCATTCTGTCTTCCTCTTGCCAACTTTTTGTTTATGTTCTTCCCCCTTTTATGGACACTTGTGCCCAATGATCAAACACTTAGGACAGTAGGCCGGTACCCATTCATACACCACCTTCTGATTGAACTCTCTACCACTTTGATCTTCCACTTTGATGTTTGCTGGTAACTTTTGGTTGATATCCATCTCAATTAAGAATATGAGAAACTTTCTATCTGTGTAGTGCACTCATTAGCAAATAAAGGAATTCCCAATCCACTACTAATTCTACTTAGTGATTGTCTGCCCCAACAATTTAAAGGAAGGTTGGGATATTTCACCCATATTGGGATAGTTTGCATAATTTCCTACCCGATATCAAAATCTGGCGACTAGGTCTTCACTATGATTGACTTATTTCCTAACCTATGAAACCCTGAGTATAGCACTTCATCCCTATCCTTAAAACTACCAAATCTGACGAGAAAATAACCATCATTATGATAAAATACCTTGGGTTTTGCTATATAATTCCATTGTACCGTGATGTAACGTTCTATTGCAGCAATTGTTGGGTCCGCTCGTACCACATAGAAAATTAAAGCATGCTTCCATCTCAGCGTCTCCAGCTCCACCTCTTCTTTGCATAACTCCACAATTTTCTCTCCATTACGAACAGTAGGAGCAACATAGTTCAGTTTCATGCCTTGCGCAGCCATACGGTTCCCCTGAAATAGGTTCGCCCACTTTTTCTGTTCAGGCTCCTCTTCCTTCACTTACTCTCCTGGGAACGATTCCATCAAAACCTTACTGTTGTTCTGGGTACTCTCAGTTTGTTGAATAATACCACTAAATTGTATTTCCCGTTCTTCATGTGCTCTCCTCTCTGCCGATTTAGTCAAATTTCGGTTAGGTGTTTTAGTGGTCATAACTGGGGTTTTGCTACCTCTCAATTTTGGCCACTGCTCAGCTGATTCCCCCCCCCCCTCCCCCCCGCTATTAATCTCCCCTGTCTTCATTGTGTTTCCATTCCCCAAGTTTGTATGCCCACTAAAGCCCGTCTTCTTCAGGCCTCTCGCCATGGTTGGCATACGTTAATTGATCTATTTCTTAGGTTTCCCTTTGAATTATTTTTAGCCTAGTATAGGGTAGCCTAGGGTCGTCTCAAAATAGTGTCAAGAAAAATTAGAAGTGTGGCCTAGTGGTTTCTACATGTATAGGAAAGAAAGAGAAATTTGTAAAATTCTAAAATGCAGAGAGTCCGATGGCAGCCATAGACTTTAAGTCCCAGTATAGTTGTACGGTCCGTAGTCTGCACTTATATACTCTAGGAATGTTTCAAAAAAATTCTAACTGTGAAATCTATCTATGAAATCCTTCTATGGTCCGTCGTAATTCTTACGGTTCATAGAGCACTTTCGTCGATCAAAGTCTCATTTCAACATAAAACACCCCAATTTCAAATTAAACCCATGTTCCTATCGCTCATCCCCTTTCTCCAATCGTTACAACCCTCTAGTTTTCCAACCCTTTAAAAACCCACCATCACAACCCCTCAAATACACATTCCCATCATATAAATTCCCTTCCCGCTTTGTCTTTCTCTTCCTTTTCTTCTCAATAAATAAACCCTAAAACAATTTTTTTGCTACTACAGAAGGAATCACACGTGCGGTCAGGAATTCAAGTTTTGCATCACTTACAATACTTTGATTTCAGACAAGTATAGGTACGAGCACCATTCTATCCATTCAGTGGTTGGAAGTTGGAGTTGAATTAACCTAACCTAGGGTTGTCTAATTTGTTTAATTGTTTTGAATTATTTGCCTCAACCCTGGGAATAATGATTTTATGTGAGTGTGTTTTTAATTCACTAAATAAGGCATATCCATGTTTTGAGATAGGTTAGGATGTTAGCTTACATAAATTATGCAACTTAGTATGAAATATGCATGTTGTTTAGGCGCGTTTTGACCTATAAGGGTCTTTCATGAACCATAGGAATTTGCGGTCTGTAGTTTCCCTTCATATAAATCCTTTAATCATCTAGTAGCATAAAGTAGGAACTCCGGTTGACCTAAGGTCTATAGAAATTTTGATGGACCATATTGGCAAATCGTAGTCCCAACTTCAAAAATGTAAAAAATTGCCTCATTTTCTACGATTGGGACCTATGGCCTGTAGAAACTTCTACAATCCATAGGACCAAATATAGTGTAATTTTTGTAATCTTGTTAGGTTTGTTGTTTGATTTCTAGTGTTTCCACTTTCTTTAAGCATTACTATGGTATTAACATGTCTTTCAAAGGTACTATATCACTGAAAGGTACTTCAAGGAGAGGGGGAAAGTCCACTGCACCTTCTTCTCGGGCTGGGACTACTTCCTAATATGAGTTGATGGATAAAACCTCTGAGAATGAGCAGTATGGTTCAAAGTATAATATAGATGACGGATAGGTCGTACCCAAAGAATTCTAGACCACACGACAACACACAAAACAACTTGAGGTGATTCTGGTTGGCATAACTGAAACCCCACGAGAATCAGTTACCTAGATTATAGAGGGAGCTGAAGCCTCTATATAGGAGGCTACTTCAAAGGCAGGGTCAACATCCGGCTTGCAGTCCAAGTGAGGCACTACAAGCTGGTGACGAGCCAAATTGGCGGTGCATCATGGGAATTTTTTATATTTATTTTGATGCAATCCACTTGAATGCCCAACCCATCATATAGGAGCCACAAGTACTTATCAGGAGTCTTTACACCGCCCAAGCCATATATGAACTATTCATGAGGCACATATGTAAATTGATGGTTGACACACCGGGCAAATAAAGTGCTATCATGGTTCATGAGTTTTATGCCTCATATGTGACAACAATCAAGAATGTCTTATATTCGGAGGCCAAAAAGATGACCCAACCCACACTTCTGACCAATTTAGTATGGGATATTCCTAAAGATTTGTTTGAGCGCATAGTTCACTATTTTATTTATGGCCCATCACATGAGCAGACAATCTCTATAGTGGAGTTGACTAGATGATGTTGTTATTCCCAAATAAAGAATCCATAAGAGATGCGGCTTCATAAGAGGAATTTTTGAGATGGCTAATCGGGTATATTATTGATCTGGGTGTCAATGCAAAATGGGTTTGTGATTTTTCATCCCCGATCAAGAAGGCCTCCATTAATTTTGCCGCATAAGTTTTTGTGGTCCATTTTTTACGCTAGAGTATCTCCGACTACTGTGGACAACCAGTTGACACTAGACCGAGTTGTGATGGTGTCTTAACCGATGGCTGGTATGAGATAGATTTTTCCTGTATTTTGATTTCTTATATCCATAAGTGGGTATTTAAGAAGATTACTGCCCTTCTGTTCCTATGTCGAGTCTTCTGCATATGTAGAGAGGCTACTATCCCAGTAATTACAATTAATGTATTATTTTAGGTGACCAAGATAGTATATATCAACTAGGTTTGAGATGAGCCCAACCCGACTACACCAAAACCAGGCATCCATTTAAATATGCCTGCTAGGGTTGAAGTACCTACACATGATCAACTCGGAGAGGGAGATATTCTAGTCTCCACTATAGAGTCTATTGGGATTGATCCTTCATCTACATCTGCACCAGTTTATAGTATACCATGCACTTCTCCTGCATCGGGTCTCTACGCTTTGCCAGTCACAAAACTTTAGCAGTCAGAGACTCAGATGGCTTAGTTGTTGTAGCATCTTCGACCCTGGGTCCAGAATGTTTATGATGAGTTTGAGAAGAGGATGAAAGTTGTGATAATGTTGCAGACTCATGCTAACTTGTGGAGGATAGACGCCTTTAAGTTGTGGATGCTAGTCTAGCCTCAAACTACATCAAATAAACATCTTGAGGGCTTTCGGATAGAGTTGGATAGACTTGCGGCTGATGTTAATGCAGTGGTTGTCGTATCTACCGCTGCACGACCTAGTTCTTCCATCGAGGTTTGAGATGAGGTCTTATTGGCCTTATTTGTAGATACTAATACTACTCATGCGACCTCGAAGTGCACACAGACTAAAGCTGGTATAGGCAAGGATGATGAGAAGCATGCAAGAAAATAAAAGCAATGTCATCTGGAGGCGACTCGCACTCGTAGACACTCCAGACAGTATGCGAAAATTAGATTAGAGCGAGCTTGAAAGTAGGTAGCCAAAACTTTGAGCTCAAGGGTCATTACTGATGGTGCCCCCGGGTTTTTTTGAAGGGTGTCATAGTTGGTTGCTCTCATGTTGTTATAGAGGTGCACACCGATGTACCGGGGAACCCACCGATGGACCCCATGCCTCTATCTAGATCTTTTGTGCGTAGGCCCCACAAGTTTATCTTCACCTTCTATTCTTTACTTTTCATGCATTGGGGACATTGAAAATTATTTTATTTGAGGGTGGGGTTGAATATGTTAAAACTTTAAAGGGTGATGTCTGAATAGCCCAAAACACTCAGATCATTCGTTTGGGCTTTCTTGCTTGTATTCCTTTTCACCCAAGGACTATTTAATTTCTATTGAACCAACATATTTACAAAGTTGAGTGTAAGAGTAGACTAGAAAAAAGGCATGATATCTGTAGTTCATGAAATTGATATCCCTCTAAAAAAATTATGCTTTGTGCTATATCTATGTGATTGATAAGTCAACTGTGTAGGATCTTTCTATGACATGATAGGAACTGATAGGATAACATGACTTAAGCTCAAACATGAGCAAAATACACTAATGAGTTGATAGTCAACTGATGTGACATGTGTGTGTGAGATTATTTGGTTATTCATACAGTATGTGCCAATCAAAAACTTGCCCCATTAGCCATTGTTGAATTTGAGTCCAGTGAGCCTAAAAATAACCAATCAAATGAAATTGCTCCCTTTGACACAAATTGTTGAGCCTAATATAGACCATCATTTTAACTTACCTAATTCACCTTCTCTATCGTAAATGTAAACCTTTGTTTTTTCCCTGGTCCCTCCTTAGACATCGTTCACCTCAACTCGAGCTAAAAGCCTAAGTTGAGGTTGGCTACTATAGAGGAAAACAAGAAAGGAAAGGGTTATGAAAAGAGTTGTGTCTATAGAAAAGAAAAAATATTTTGAAATGGTATGGAAGCTAAAATGAAATAAAAAGATAAAAGAATGAAAAGTTGAAGAAAAGTTTGAAAAGAAATGCAAGTCCAAGCCACACTCGGGCTTAAATGAAAAGATGAGGTGAAGAGAGAATACAGGTGAAATAAGTACTGGTTATCAAAGAGGAAAATAGTCAATGCATTGTCAAGGAGGGAGAAAAGTCACTTTAATCTAAAACATATCCCAGCTGACCCTAAGGCTACATTACAAGCTAAGAAAGTTTTGTAGTGATCCTAATTTAATGGTTTGGGAGTAGGTAGTTAGTATAAGGGAAGCCTATGGAATTGTCCATGTATTGTTCTGAATTCAATGTGACAGTGTGTGTGTACTGAGTCCTTTATCATGAAATACATAATCATATATGTGTGTGAGAAATGAGCCTTATTTTTGGTAAGGGCACAAGTTACATTGTCGAAACGTTGGTATCTTGATGATTGTTATTGGTGTATTCAAATGTGTCCATTATTATATGTATGCCATGAATTGATCCACACGTGTTGTCTTGTTTTGAACTTAATGATTACACTCGGTTGAAAAGGAGGATAGCTTATTGAAAAAATATCCATATGATTGCTTGAGTTCTAGATTTACTTTTGCATCGTGTCATTTTGTATTAGTAGTGTCGCTTGAGGAAAAGTAACGATGGGTGTTGATGTACCATGGATCTACGGTGCTTATCATACTTTAAATTTGTATTTTTATGTTTGTATTAAGCATTTGTTAGTATATTTGATGGTATTTTATTTTATTTTGGATAAAAATAGGTATTTGACAAGTCAAGATGAAAACAAGATTAAATTTAAGCTTTCTGAGGTAGAACGACTTCACCTATAAGCCATAGACTTTTCTATGAGTGGTAGAAGGCAATGAGGTGTTTTGAAGCTAAGTGTTGGGTGAGGAGATATGAATATGACCCATAGGAATTTCTACGAGGCGTAGGTCCAAGTCATAGAAAAGATCAGAGAATTTGAGCTCCAGTACTTAAATTACGAGATGCCTGAATGGGTCGTGCAAAGTTCTACGGGTCATAAAACATACCCGTAGAAAGGTCCAGAAGTTAAGAGTAAATATGTTGTTTGAATGAAGGTCATTACGAGCTGTAGGAATTTCTACGATTCGTAGATCCAAACTCTAGAAGTGACTATCGATCCCTGATTCTCATGTATTCCCTTTTACAAGTTTGCTTAGGATACTTTGTTTTGGCTTTGAGAATTATTTTGGTGCACTTTTCCATTTAATTCTTGAAGCATCAGTTTATAGTATAGCGTTTGTTCGTCAATTCAAGATTCTAGATTTCAAATACTCTAATTTTAAGTCCATGATTTATTTTAACAAACTTATTATGAATTGTTGTAACTCAAGCATGGTTAGCAAAATCGACAACTAGGGTTTTGGGAACTATATGGAATTAAAGATGTAGACCTAATAACTAGTAATTTTTGAATAATGTTTATTCGTGTATTGGTAATCTCTTTGGTTTTTTTTAATGGTGGCCGATGTTAGAACTCACCAAGGAAGTAACGAATGGCCAAAGAGATTATACAATGGACATTTAGTGACTACAACTGCTATCTATTAGCTTGAACCACCTCTATGAGAGGTAATCTGGTGTCAAGGGTAGGGGTTAGTAAGGCACACAAACGTAGACTGACCAAGTTGCATTGTGAAATTCTCTTTTTGGACGACCAATCATTTAGGAGATACATAGCTTACCTACTTTGCATGTTAAACACTAGACAAGGTTACTACTAGAATGTTTACTACGTTAAGAACTTGTGAAGAACATGTATACCCTAGTTTCATCTTTTATTTATTTTACAAGGTATCCAATTCAGTTTTCTTGGTTACTTGTTAATCAAATCAACCAATGAAGATTTTGTATTACAAAATCCCCCCTTTTCAGAAATGATGTGATTAAATGTACAAATAACATTCAATTAGCCTAAGTCTAGACCTCATTCATTGAGGGATCAACCCTAACCTCTTTTAGGTTCTTTGTTTAAACATTGACAACATATTCTTCTTTAAGGAGGTGTACTTTGGGTGTATAAGTAACCCATTGTATTTACGTACTGCATGAAATTGTTCTATTATAGAATGGTGATGTCATTCTTAAGGGCAACATTTTCTTTATTTGAATCATGAATTTTGGATTGAAATTTGTGAATGAGTAGCTTGTTTTTAAAACTTGAGGCATGATTTAAGTGATTTTTCGTTCTTGTGGTGTGGACAAGATTGCGAATGAGAGCTTCCATTGTTTAGAATGCTTGATTATGTTATTTTGATTCATTATGATGGATGGATTAACTTCCCTCTTGAATTAAAACCAACAAAAACGTATATGTTTATATTCTGCAACCTTTGGACAAGTCTGGGTAACCATTGAAATTGATTTGCGAAATACTGTTATAAAATTGGACAAATTTTGGTCGAAGTATGCATATGTGCCGTGTCTGCACTTCACATAGGTTGTCTTATGCTTGACAGGAACAATGTCAATCGACTAAAAACTCACTATTTCTTGAACCTTGAACTGATGTTTCACTTACAATACACATGTGTCCAATTGCAAAACATTGGTCTAACATTGCTCTGCCTAAATTATTTTTCAATTCTCTGCCTAATGGTAATTGTTGCATCGGCAGCTCATAATCGCACTTCTGCGACCATCAATCTAAAACCAACAACACTTGATCTCTAAATTTCCCCCAATTCATTTTACGCCCATGTGCTTGTTTTTATTTTCATATATTTGTGGTTGTTTGTTTTTCTTGTCGTATATAAAAATAAAATATACCAAATAGAAATAGTAATTTGAATTTGTCTCACAATTAACTTGGAGCATAATGGCCTAATCAAGTCAAAGGTCTGCCCGCAAGATAGACTAGTACACCCATCAGCTGAGGTTTGGCTTACCAAGAAAGGAAAATCACTACTGTCGATTCAAGTTAATGCATATGATTATAAAGAAAGTGTTTCAATAAGTGGAATCATTTAAACAAGAATTTCCTAGTGTACTAACACAAAATCAGTAACAAAGGTCTTATACCAATCCCATCAATTGGTACACACAAAATCATGGATGACCAGGACAGACAAGCCGCCCTCAGTAACAAAGGTCTTATACCATTCCCATCAATTATCACATTACATTGTTTGGAGGCAGGTTACACATACGTACATCCGAGTTATAGATGAATGCATTTGATCTAAACCCATAATCACAACGATAAACAACCAAGATCAATATGTGTAAAGGGAAGAGGTGATAGTAGACTCCTCCTGAGGTGACTCCATGAGGAAACTAATTAGAAAAATGGATAGATTGGAAGCAAGAATAAGAATCCTCAAGGAAAGAATCACAACTATGGAAACTGCACCATAGATGGAAAAAGGAAAAGGCGAGATACAAGATGACACACGTGCCGAAAAAATGTTAAAGCAACGCAAATCACCCATTCAGTGCATAAATGAAACATCATACCGGGAGGGTATGAGCAGTCTATGTTTCCTCTTTCTTTATTGAACATGTTATACATTGTGGATGATGACCTCTTCTTTTTTGATGCAGTTTGATTTGTCTTGAACTTAATTGTGTGTTGTTTAAATGTTTTTAATTGTCATTTTTATTTTATACTTGTGTTGTTTTGACTGTGTGATTTTATCCTTTTTGTTTGTATGAATTTTGAACTACATCTTGCGAGGCATGCTTTTGTGCATGATCATTTGTGTTAACCGGATTGCTTCTACATTTTTCTATTGTTTTTACCATTCAAGTTTACGTACTTGTGATTCACACTTAGTCCCCTTTAATAAGGTCTTGTTCTTTCAATGAATTTATTGCACATGAATCAAAATTTATATTTGTGAATAGTAGTTGAATAAACTCCAGTAGTTTTCCTTTTACCATGATTTTTCCCCAAGGAACAATATATCTTTCGTCTTTATATTATTTTTCCTCTTGATTCTTTTCGTGTCGAACCGGCTTATTGTTCCCTATGATATATTGTAGGTGACATTCATAAGATAAAAAACAAGTTTTTATTTAAATCGACTCTTTTGTTTCACCTCTTGATAGAGGGACGTCCAAAACATTTGTTGGCAAAGGAATGTTTTATAAAAAAAAAATTCAAATGAGAAAAAGTGAATTGTAAATCAATCTCTTGTCATGATTCGTATATTCTTGTTTTGTCTTTGTTATTGAGAAGCGGGTGATTAGTGGTAGATTTGCACTCATTTGAGGTCCATTTAGTTCAATAATTAGTGTCCTTAATGCCTAACTTTGTCCTTTTCTAATCAAATATTTATAATTTGTAGTTATGAAGGTAATCAGACAAGGCAATGACTGATGTTTAAAAGAATGGAAAAAAATACAACAAAAAGTGCAAAGTGAACAGTGTTGATTGCCTAACAAGAAAGGCGGATCGCTAACTGAGCAGGACCTTGCCCAACTTTGGTCTATCAAAGAAGGTTGACAGACTCCGGCAAAGAAGGTGATGTACTGAGTGAGATTGGCGATCCTGATGCACATCGCCCAAAGCGATAGTTTGCCATGCCAAAAATGAAAGTTGAAAAGGAGAACCAACCTGGCATTCATTGATTCGCCAAACGTGAAAGGCTGACTCAATTTAGTTCACCAACTAAGGTTCAAGCACCTGTATCCTAGAGCATCATAAGGTGAACTGATGAGAGAAAAGTGATTCACCTAACAGGTTTGACGAGCCTAACTAACGTCGTCTAGTTCGTCGTAAAGTGGATTTTCGGCCAAATTTTGGGAATGTAAATAGCCCCACGAATTTTTTTTTTAGGGAGTTCGAAATATAGTTCAAACATTTCTCTTTTGAGAGTAGAGAGAGTGTATGAACACTTTACCTTTGAAGAAACCTTTTCTTGCTTTTGGGTTTTACCTTTGGGAGTTTGAATTTGATAAATTGAAGTTGAATAAATTGTTTGTTTATTATTAATTTCTTGATTTAATGTTACCAATAGCTTTTTTCATGGAATGTATAATTTCTTTACTTTTTGCGACGGGTGGCTAAAACCCCAAGAGCCAGGGGTGCTCAAATGGGGTTGGGTTTTGATTTGATGTAGTGGGTCTTGTGCTATGCTTTGTTTTGTTGTCGCTCATCCATGAATTTGGTCTAACCACCATGGGTTAACTTAAGGGTTAAGGTTGCAAACTTAATTCCTACTTCCAATCTTTGGTTGATGCTCGAAAGAGATTGATTGGGGTGGGTAATTAGTTCAATACAAGAAATTTAGGTTTGAGGTCTGTAGCTTGTTTGAAAGAGAGGTTATGGGTAAGATCTATGTGACTTATTCTTGAAAGAGAGAATAGATTAGGGTTTTGAAGTTTTTAGGATTGGAATTTAGATGAAACCAAAAGAAGATTCTATGCATAGATGCTTTGAGATTGAAATATGATTATCATCAATGAAGATGACATAGCCTATTAATGAATGTGCATCACTATAGAGCATCACAATCATCCCTATGTGACATCGATTTCAATTGTCGCACCCCTAGATTGCTTGTTAACTCTTGATTTCTTTTATCCTTTAGTTTAATTGTTATAATTGATAAACAAAACTTTATATTAAGTTGGTGGTACCATCCACCCAATTTTTCTTACCATTGCAAATGAGCTAATTTAAAGTCTAATTTTATTGATAAGGAAATTCTCCACGATATACCATTCCTTGTGGAATTTGACTCCGACTCTTCGTTGTGTTTTTACTGACTACGATTTCTCACCCTTTTAATTGGTTTTGGAGGGTGGTTTGAGCGTATTCAAATATGGTGCCGCTGCTAGGGATTAGTTGTTGAAAATTCTAAATGTGAAATTATTTTTTAATTTAGTTTTATGTAGTAGATTTGTTGTTGGTGTTATTGTTGGTTGTTTTGCAGATTTAGAAAATGAGTGACCATGGGAGTGACAATGACAAGCACTATGCTCAAAACAACAACATAGGTGATTTAAATTACATGATCGTTTATGTCATCAAAACAGCGGGAGCAATCCAGATACCCCCTACAATTGGGAGGACTATGTTTCACATCACCGAAACTATGATACAATTGCTCTTGAGGAAAGGAATTTTTGGAGATCTAGCTCATGAGGATCCCCATGAACACAATAGGAATTTCAAGGATGCATCTAGACCCTTTGTGTTCAACAATATCTCTCAAGAATCCGTAAGGTTGATGTTTTCTCTTTAAGGGAGAAGCTACAAGATAGTTGGCAGAATTGCCAAATGATTCAATCACTTCGTGGGAAGAGCTAACTGATGCTTTCTTGGAAAGATCATTTCCACCCTCGAAGATGTTTAAACACCACCTCCAAATCCAAAATTTTAAGTGTATTGGTGGTGAGCCTTTGCATGAAACGTGGCTGATGTTCATGAAGTTGCTCTTGCAATGTCTAGCGCATGGCGTTCCGAAATTTTTTCTACTGCATTACTTCTATTGCAGCCTTGATTCCATCAACAAAGGTGTGACTGATCAGTTGGCCCAAGGTGGATTAATTAGACAATCGCATGATGTGGATGCATTGTTGCTAGATAATATGATTATGGTAAACCGAGCATAGCGTACTAGAGAGGATCAAGTGTCTATTTTACAAGTGTGTCTAAGTAAAGAACAAGTTGAGAAGGACCATGAAAGAGATGAAAACATGGCCAAAATGATGACCCAAATCAATTTGTTGTCTAACCATGTCATGGGAAGTGGAACCAAGTCGGTAAATGCAGTTGGAACTACCAGTGGGCAGTGAATGGATGATGCCAAATTTGAGACATTATACAATGAAGAAATTCAATACTTTGGAAATCAAGTGGTGGGTTCTCACAACAATTATCAATGATAAGGTTGGAACAAGGATGGAGATGGAGGTTGGAAAGACTGGTGGGGTGGAAACTGGAGACATATGAAGATGGTAAAAGATGATACATGCCTACCCATGATCATCCATGCTGAAAATAACCGGCTGGACCATAAGGAAGTCAGATTGAAGACATGCTTGTAAGAATTATCAACAAGGTAGAAGGGTCCGATAAAGTATTGAAGGATTTGAAAAATGACTTCTCCACTTTATCCCAGACGGTGACGTCGCACTCAGTTTCTATCAAGCATATGGAGACCCAACTATGTAAACTTGCCACTCATCTCAATCCAAGGCAAAATGTAATGTTTCCTAGTAACACCATACCAAACCCCAACATTGATTGTTTAGTTTACGAAATATGCCGTGTCAAGATTTTAATTAAGGCACTTCTTAGGAGGTAACCCAAATCTTTACTTTTGTTTTTATTTATTTCGAATAATATGCGTTGTGATTTGAGGTTGAGAAAAGGTTGGAAGATTGTAAAGGGATCCTAGGTGAAGCAAAATCTGAACGACGATCCGCCAAAGGCACTATGCGAACTAATCTTTGTATGCTTTTTGAGCTAGAATATATTCAAAAGTGTACTGTCAAGATCAGTGATCAGAATACCGAAAGGTGATTCCCTGAAGTGCACTACGTGGACTCCATCGGGTCCGCTAAATCAGCCTTCAAGTTTGTTTTTTGTTCAGGCTTAATCGGTGATCTTAAGCTCCAATTGGAGATTCACCAAAAATGTTTGGCGACGTTAGTTGTGACTGTCGAATCTGAAAAGGCCAAGGGTATTTTCAAATTCAAAAATTTAAAATCTTTCAAATTAAAGAGCCTTTCCGATTCCTTTCTCCTTTTTAACATATTTTTAGTGTTTGTGAGCGTTTAAAAAGTACTAGGAGTGTATTTGTTTGGAGTTCATGTCAACCCAACCCTGACCCCTCATTTTCTTGATCATTTTTTGGTAGAAAGGTTGGTTTTTTTAACTTTTTGTTAATGCTTTTGAGTTTAAAATGTGCATTCGGTGTGGTTTTGATCCCTTTGATGATTATTATGTGTTTGATTTTTATAGGAAGCATTGCATTGCCTGATTTAAACTGTGCCCATGTGATTTTGATTGTGAATGCTTGGATAATTTTGCATCGTGATTTTGTTGGTTATTTTGTGAAATTAATTTGCTATATTTGTTGGGTCTAAGCTTAATTGAATATGGGTGAAGTATGAGTAGCCCAACATTGACCCAATTGCATGATTTTGTCCAATGATAGACAGGGTGAATACATCATTTAGAGAAAATCTTCAATTAATGTAATGCTTACTGATTGATGGAGGAAATCTGAGTATCCATGGGTAGAAAAACATATAGATAAACAATAATATTGGAGTGGAAATAGTATTTGTTATGTTTGTTGAATTATTTGAGAATATTAGGCAATGGGCGGAACATTTCTTGTTTGGCGGGCTTGTCCTGGCTTGCTAAGGAAGTTAGGTGAATCACCAAGTATGGCCCAGCTTGCCCACTTTGACTTATGCATGGCCTTGGGCACTATCCCATTCGGTGGTCTTGTCTTAGTCCTCGGAACCCATTTGTCGAATTAACGATTAGGAGAGGACATCGCCCTTGATGCCTCTGATTAGTGAACTACCGAGTTGGTATTGACTCCACCTTTCATGCCTAAGCACTGAGTAATTTACTACTATCCATTTTGGCTAGCTCAACGATGATTTTCGATCCTGTTCGGCGATCTGCATTCCCATTAGGCGAGCCATATGAGTATTTTTCAAATATAATTTAATGTGCATTTATTTTCAACTAACGTTCACAAATCTTTGGTTGAATGTGTGCTTTGAAGGTAATGGCAAAAACAAAGGGCAAACAAGTGGATTCGTCTAAGAATGAATCAGAAAGAGAATCTTCTTCTTCTCCTTCTCGAATAAAGATACATTAGGGCATTTCTATTATTTAGCCTCTGGAGGCTCCCAAGTGTCAACAAACTGCAGCTCCACAATCATTTACCAAAGTAAGGGTGCTTCCTAGATACGGGATACTGAGAAAAAAGAAAGAGATCCACTCCAACCTAGTGTTGCCTTTATCTGCATAGGCAGTGGCTTCGATAAGCCTTTCAGTTATCGCTCCAAGAACCCTTAAGAGGCTCAAGACTGCTCGAGAACAAACCATACTTGTGGAGTGATGGCTCTCCATAGATGGAGCCTTGAGCGACTACCCAGCCATTTGGGATACAATACAACTTCACAAGTTTGAGGGATTCACTAAGACAAGGAATTCTTCCATCCTTTCATGGGTGAGGGAGTTTTACATTGCATATGCTCAGGCCCTTCCAAAGAAATGAAAGGTCATAGCTTGGAAACAACTTGAAGAAGTAGAAGTAAGAGTAATAATGTCTGGTGTCATGTAGAAGTTATTAATGTTGCACTGAATATGCCGATATTTTAGTCTGCTTTGTATTCACTCAGGATGAGCAACGATTTGAATCTCTGGAGGGTTGGTTGGCTCCATTGATCTCTAACTCTTCTTCCTCCTGGATGGCTGATGGTGCCCGGATTAAGAAGAAGAATTTGAATACTGTGGCGATATATTTATTTGGATTCATCAGCAGCAACCTGATTTTGTCAGAGATGGAGTCCATCCTCCGCCACGACAAAGCGGTCCTGGTAGGTACCATCATAGATGAAGAGTATATATATGTTGCTGTTGTTATTACTGACGAGATATTGATGAGAGCACGATATGAGTAGACATCGCTCCCATTTCCAGTACGGGTCACACAACTATGTGAAAGGGCATAAGTCCCTTACCGGGAATCTATAAATGTAACGGTCGCACTTGTTTCATCTAGTGACATCACATGAATTGAGAAAGAGTATTTGTGGGACGATGTGGCTCGGAGAAAGCCGCCACCACCAGATTTTATGCTCGTGTTTTACTCTGTTACCTTGGCATCGGAGGCTAGCAGACCTGTCTTTTATGTGGAGAAGGGACGTATTTCCAAATCATCATCTACTACTAGTCCTTCTCTTACTACTTATGTACCTCGTTTGACTACTGATTCTACTGTTGTGAGGCCTTCCCCCTCTCCTATTTCCCATCCCCTTTTGACCCAGGCCATGATCTGCTAGATGGGAAGCCTTGCCCAGTCAGTAGATGTTGAAGTTTCCTGGGTTGAGACAGACATGTACAAGATCATTGATCAGGGCATTAAAAAGGCCTTAGTTTTTTTGAATGACAGCGTGGTAAGGTGTGAGGTGGTTATTGAGGGGCATACTTTGAGGTTGGATAATTTAGCTGCTAGAATTGTCGCTCAGGAGAAGTCTGATGGTAGCTGTGTTGCACTAAACACGAAGAGAGCTAAGAATTTTACCCTGCGAGCGGAGGTGGTCTTGTTACAGTCGACATACATATCTATGCTTTTGGGAGAGGTTACCTTCCCAAATATACCAATTTCTAAGCCTATGGTTGTTGTGCATGATTATATTTTTTATAAGGATGAGAGTGAGGGTCGATAAGGAGTTGGCCGAGGAGACTGATGAGGAAGAGTTGCGGGCTAATGTGGAGGGGATTTCTAAGACATTAACAGAAGTCCATGAAGCTGAGAAGGTCATTCTTCGGGAGGCTTTGGAGATATATCTTCGAGAGACTTTAGAGGTTGGGCCTAGTAGAGTAACTCCAAACTCTCCTATCCCTCCTACAGTTGCACCGGGAATTGCTGCCCCAGTTGAGCCTTACTTTCCACCTCAAGTAATATTTTTGTTAGGTGTCGATGCCCCTTTGGCGGGTTCAGCACCCGAGACTCCAGATGAGAGTGTTCCACAAGCATAGCATGTTGAGGACCCTTTATCTCAGCCTCTCAGTACGTATTTTGATTTTCATTGGGGATACTGCATTTAATTTTTTGTGGGGTGAGGGACTCTGTGCCAATATTCCCCTTTTGCTTGTAATTATGTTATTTTGAGTTTTGTACAACTGTAGTAGTACTTTGTGTTTATAGTTAAGTGCCTATTTGGGTTATAGATTGATTTTGTATTTCTGATTCATTCACACTTGACATTGCGACCGTTAATGAGTTTAAATCGTGAAATGCTTGAAGTTTTCATTTATGAAATTTGGGGATTGATCGTGTTCAATATCGATGTCTTGAATAGTACTCATGATAAGTATGGTGTATTATGTTGGTGTTGAGAGTGAAATTGGTGTAGTTACACCTTTGAACTATCTCTTTAAATATTTTTTTGACTAGCTACGTTTTGATGTGAGCCTTGCAATGAACAATGCAGGTACGCTTTGATCTTTTTGATATGTTCTAAATCAGTTTATATCAAAGTTCCATGTGTGGTGAGATCTTACTTGAAAGCATGCATGTGGAGTCTTAGAATTTTCCTTGTTAGTCAAATCGTGTGATTCTTGGGTAACAATTTAAAGAGGGAACCAAATTAACCATAAACCCTTTCTGACTAACTTGTGAGGGGGTGAATCCATTTTAGCACCATTTCAGCCTAACTTATTTGTTGATAACCAACAGTAGCCTCTTGAACCAAATTAACCTCCCTTCTCACAAAAAAGTCCTTTTTGAAGCATTTTATTATTTTAATATCCAACTTAGGCATTTTGCCTAAGTTGGGGGTGTGGAAAGGAGGGATGACTGAAAGCCAACTAAAGGGCATAGAAAGAAGAAATGAGACTCAAATCTGAATGTTTTGCAAAACGAAGGAACCCCTCCTTATAAACTATATATATATATATATCATTTTCATGGAAATAGCTTGGTAAAACGAGAATGAAAAAGAGAATTGAAGGAAATGAGAGGGGAATTTCAAATGAATTGAGTGACAAGTAAAGGTTTGATTTCTCAAGTGAAAAAAAAGAAAAAAAAATTGAGAAGAGGTGATGATGATTGTAACAATGCTTTGAAAAGGTATAAGTCACAAATCCAAATTTAACATACATTAACACTTATCCCCGTTACAAGCCTAAAAGAGCCTTGAGATCTTGCATGAACTAAGTTGTTTGAAGATCGAAAAATATGGCAAAACCTATGGGACAAAGCTTGCATGTGTTTTTCTTTTGAGAGAGTGAGAGTTGCATTGATTCCTATTACCTTTGTTTATTTGCTTCATGAGAGCATGGAATCGTTCATGATGTGAGGACACTTGTATGCAGTTGTTGAAACGTGTTCTTGCATTAGACAAGAAGATAAGGTGAGCTTGTGTTAAGACTAGCTAGTCATTATTTGAAGCTTTTTGATCATGATGGAGGTTAACATGCTATTGAGAGTAGTCTTGCTATGTTTCTTGTATGTTAGCTCTCATTGAGTATTGATGTAGACACGTTTATTGAACCTTTTGTCTTCTTGATTTACTTAAGGAAAAGAAAAAGTTCAAGTTGTGGGTGTTTGATGAGTGATAGATTTACACTCATTTAAGGTTCATTTAGCTTAATAATTAGTGTCCTCAATGCCTAACTTTGTCCTATTCTAATCAAATATTTATGATTTGAAGCTATGAAGGCAAACGAACAAGGCAAAGGCTGATATTTGAAAGAATGGCAAAAAATACAATAAGAAGTGCAAAGTGAATATTGTTTATCGCCTAACAAGAAAGGTGGATCACCAACTGTGCACGACCTCGCTCAACTCGATAGTGCATAACACTTCTGTCTATCAAAGAAGATCGATGTACTCTATGAAAGAAAAAGATGTGTCGAATGAGAATGGCGGTCCTCATGCACATCACCCAATGAGACAGTGTGCAGTGAAAAAACTTAATGCTCAAAAGGTAAATCTTGGTGGTATTCGGCGATTTGCTGAATGTGGATGGCTTACTCAATCGAGCTCGCCAATTGAGATTCAAATACCTGAAGCCTAGAGCATCATAAGATGGGCTGAGGAGAGAAGAGTGATTCTCCTAGAAGTTTTGGTGAGCCAGAATAACATCGCTGAGTCAGTTGAAAAGTAGATTTTGGACCAAATTTTGGGAAAGTATAAATAGCCCAAAGGATACAATTTTTTTAGGGAGTTTGAAATATAGTACAAAAAGTTCTTTTTGAGAGTATAGAGAGTCTAAGAACACTTTCTAGCTTTTGGGGTTTTACAATTTTGGAGTTTTGCTTTGATAAATTGAAGTTGAATTCAAAGTGGGTTTATTCTTTATTGCTTGATTTCATGTTATCCATGGCTGCTTTAATGGAAGGTATAATTTCCTAACTTTTGTGATGGGTGGCTAAAACTCTAAAATCTAGGGGTGCTCAAAGGGGGTTGGGTGTTGATTTAATGTAGTGGGTATTGTGCTATGCTCTGTTTTGTTGTTGTTCATGCATGCATTTATTCTAATTACCATGGGGTTAACTCAAGGGTTAAGGTTGCTAACTAAATTCCTACTTTCGATCTTTGGTTGATGCTCAAAAGAGATTAATTGGAGTGGGTAATTAGTTCAATACTAGCAATTTAGGTTTGATAATTGTATCTAGCTTGAAAGAGAGGTTATGTGTTGGATCTATTTTCCCTATTCTTGAAAGAGAGAATAGAGTAAGGTTTTGGGTTACTTAGGATTGGCATGTATTTGAGACCGAAAAGGGATTTTATTCATAGATGCTTTGAGATCAAAACGCTGATTAGTGTCAATAATAATGTCTTGGCCTATTTATGAATATTCATCACTATAGAGAAGCAGAATCACCCCTATATGACATTAGTTTGCAATCCCCGCACCCCTAGATTACTTGTTAACTCTTGATTTCTTCGATACTTCAGTTTAATTGCTATTATGATAAGCAAAGCTTTATATTAATTTGGTGGTACCATCACCCCAATTGTTCTTAATATTGCAAATGAAAGCTTTAGGGAGCCACATAAGTCACTTGACTAAATGACATCCTACCTTTTACCCAATACTAAGCAAAACCTCCAAGGCCTGGGGGATTTCGAGTCTTTTCAATCTACATTAGTGACGATCTACATATAAGGCAAGACTATCGGTCAATGTGTACATCCTTGAACTAATTTGTGAGAGTGAGTGTTATTTCATAATCTCTAATCCCTTAATTTGATATTCTTAAATGAGTGTGGGATTCTATCTTGTATTAGTGGCATTGCATTCTTCATATGAATTGTGATGTCTTGATTTCAATTGAATCGCATGAATGCATCATATCCATGTGAATCTTTAGGCAAAGAAAGAAGGTTGATCAATTTAATGGAGTTGCTTTAAAATTGTGCTTGAAAAGAATGATTGTCCTAGAATTGTGCAAAAACATTTTGCTAAAACATTTTCCTAGCGAATGATAGTGGAACCGATAGCGAGTGGTGCTTGTTTTAAGTCATTTTATTTTTAATCTTATGTTCTTAATTACTACAAGTTATGAATGTAATTATGGAAATTGTATCTTAGGTGTGGATAAGCTTTGATCCTATGCTTAGTGATAATTTATATTAAGGACAAGGAATAGTTCAAGTTTTGGGGTTTGATGAGTATGTAATTTACCGACTCATTGGACTCAAATTTGTGAAATTTTGTCGTGTTTTAATGCTAAATGAAGGGGTTTTAGGCCCTAGTTCTCTTAGATGTAGTCATTCTTTGGAAAATACAATTGTTTAATAGATTCGAAGCCAAAAAGCAATGAAGCACACTAGTAACGGAAAATGCATTCCGCACAAGCCAACAGGTGTCTCACCGAATAAACGCTGGCTTGAATCGAGAAATATTGTCTCAACACCAGTGTTTAATTGTTGTGGTATATAGATTAATTGGAATTTCAAAATCCCAATGCACATACTCCTATTAGAACTAAAGGTTGATGCAAGGAGGCGGTTGGTGCTCTCTCTGTTCAGCATCTTTGCAATCCAGTGCAAGATTAAAGATAGAAGTTGAAGGATAAAAAGGTAACTTTATGAAATAGTACTTCCTTTTGAATGTTCCTAGGATGGAATATAGATTTGTGCAATTATATGCCCTTATCTTCTTTCCAAATAGGGCAACAGATATATTTATATAGAAATTATTATGAGATATAGATAACATAGAGTAGAGAAAAGTAGTAAGAATTTTGTTGACAGAAAGGAAGAAACCTCATATTTGTGTCAATTCAAACTTCGAATTCAAGTTTTGCTTACCAAATTTTCTTGGAATCGGGCTTTGTTTTATTGGTGTTGTCTCTATTTTTTTTTAAGTGTAGCTAAACCCTTATATAAGGGTTTGTGTTAGATGGGAGTGTAAAACACTGAACTGGTATCTAATAATCGACTCTATTATTGATTGTATTCTATAGATTTATTGTGTTCTTGAAGTTTAAATCTAAAATCAGTTGTTGCAAACATTGATTGAGCTCTCTAACACCATTTTTACATGGGAGAGGGTAATGGAGATGGGTAACACTCAATAGTAAGGACTTGATAAAATTTACTTAAATGACCCTCTAGGTAATTTCTATGTTGATGCCTTTCTTTTATTTTTAGAGCATTCATATAGCGACTCCAAGTCACTTATGACTTGATGGGACTGATAGCTCCGTCAGGTGGTCGTTCATTTGGAGCTTTTAAACCTTGAACAACTGATTTTGATAAAAAAAAAATCAAGAAAACGGCCTGAAAATGCAATTTGGGTTTCATCAGCTCCAAAAGGATCATACTAGTGGCATGCTCTGATTGGGTCTCGAAGCTTTTTTAGCAAGTTTGTGCTATTAGGAATTTTAGCTTTTAAGCTTTTCCTTGACTTTATCTTTGGTAATCATTGTTCGTAAACATCTTTAAATGAGAATTCCATCACCATGCTTCGCTAAAAAATGTCAAGTTTTGTCTAGGATGAATCTTCATGTGGATTCTGAGGCTCCTTGGTTAATTTGAGCCCCTTGTGGATTTTGGCTAAAAATGAAGTTTTAGTGTGGGATCAACTTCTAGTCGAGAAGGACTCGTATGGAAGTTTTGACACCTCTGTTGAGTTTGGAATATCAAATTATATAGGGTAGCATAACTCGTTTGCATTCTCGTGGTTACGAACAAATCCCAAACAACCTGCCAGAGGTTTTTATGTTGGCCAAAACAAGCTGATAAGATGTGTGGTGAGGTTTTCCTTGAAAGTATGTGTGTTGAATCCTAGAATTTTCTTTGTTAGTATAATTGTCTAAACCTTGGTAAGTGTAAGGGATGATCAAAATTTTTGAGATGGAACCCAAAATTCCATCTCCTTGTGACTACCTTGTGAGGGTGTGCACCCATTTTTGCAACATTTGAGCCTAAACCATTCTTTCACAAACCACATTGAAACCTCTTGAGCCAAATTCTTCCACCTTCTCACCCAAAAATCCTTTTTGAAGCATTGGTTTGTTTGAATAGACAATTTAGGCCAAAAGACTATGTTGGGGTGTGGAAAGGAAGTAGGAAAAAAATCCAATCAAAAGGAAAAGAAGATGAATGAGACTCCACTTTGAATTTGGTCACAAAAATAAGGAACCCCTCCATATTATAAAAATATGACATTGTAATGAATACCATTTGAAAAATTGAAATGAAAAAGAGAAGTTGGTGAAATAAAGGGGATTCCAAACAAAGTGATGGATAAGTCAAAGTTTGTGTTCTCAAATGAAAAATAATTTAAAAAACTTAGGAGAGGTGAAGATGATTGCTATAATGCTTTGAAAAGGTGAAGTCACTTAGCAAAAATTAGCATACCTTAACCCTCAGCCCAATTACAAGCCTAAAAGACCGGTGAGATCTTGCATGAACGACGTTGTGTGATGATTGAAACATATGGGCAAAACTATGAGATGAACCTTGCATGTATTTCTCTTTGAGAGATCGGGAGTTGAATTGATTACTTCTTTTAGTGTTGATTTACTTTTTGAGAGCATGGAATTTTTCTTGATGTGAGGGCTTGAATGAATTAGTTGAAATATGATCTTGCGTTAAAAAAGAAGCTATAATGAGTGAGAGCTTGTGTTAAGACTGGCTAGTCATAATTTGAAGCTTCTTGATCGTGATTGAGTGTAGCATGTTGTTGAGAATAGTCTTGTTATGATGCTTGCGTGTTAGCTCTCATTGAGTATTGTTGTAGACACCTTTGTTGAGCTGATTGTGTTCTTGATGTAGTTGAGAACAAGAAAAAGTTTAAGTTATGGGTGTTGATCAGTGGTAGATTTACACTCATTTGAGGACTATTTAGATTACCTATTAGTGTCCTCAATGCCTAATTATGTCCTATTCTAATTATATTATGATGATTTGCAGCTATATAGGCTAAGGACAAGGCAAGGATGAATATTTGAAAGATTGGCTAAAAATATAGAAAGTAGTGTAAACTCTACATTATTGATTGTCAAACAAGAAAGGCGGATCGCCTAATGGGTATGACCTCAATCAAATTGATAGTGCACAACACTTGAATTAATTAATGTAGGTCGGCGAATTCCGAATAAAAAGGTGACTCGTCGATTGAGAAAGGCAAATGTGTTGACCATCGCCAAAGGAGACAATGCCCAGAAAAAAATTGAAGGCTTGAAAGGGGAACAAGGTGGTACTCAACAAAACACTGAATGCACCTTATAGGAAATGTCGATAACAAAGGGTTAGAATGTGGTTAAATTCGATATTGAATGAGACAGGGAGTCTCCTCCTCCTCAAAAGAAAAAAAAAAGGCCCTTCAATCAATGAGCCTTCTGAGCCTCCAAATTCTAAAACACCTACAAAAAGGGGTAAAAAGGAGCAAAAGTATAGTGCCAAGAAGCACATTCATATCCGCTCAAAGTTGGTTTCATCGGCATAAGACCCAAATCCTACTTCGCGTGTTCTCCTGATATTAGCTCCTAGAGCTTTGAATATTCTCAAGGTGGATGGGGAATGCACTATTTTGGAGTAGCGCCAACTTTCTACTTATGGGGTTATGAGTGAGTACAGTGCAATATAGAGCGCCATTAAATTCCAAAAGTTCAAAAAATTCACAAGAGTTAGGCAACCATACATACCCAAGTGAGTACGTGAATCTATGATGCCTATTATAGAGCATTTCCAAGGAAGAGGAAAGGAATTGTATGGAAGAAAGTGGACAAAATAGAAGTCTAAGGAAAGATGCTACAGTATCATAGTACTGCGATTAATGAAATACTGGGCACCCAGGAATCTCAGTGATGAATATAAAACCTGTATGGCCACACCTTTGGCAAGCCCCTCTAATATCAGGTGAGTCTGTATCGTCTTGGTCTGGTGAAGGTTCCAAAATTGAAAAGAAAGACCTAAGCATAGTGGCAAGGTACTGGTTTGGTTTTATTAGTAGAAATGTGATGCCTTCCCAAAATGAGTCTATACTCAAGAATTCGAAGGCCGTGATAGTGGGATCCATCATTGAGAGGGAGAAGATTAATATGGGAGAGATTATTGAGAAAGAAATATTACTGCAATCCAGACATGAGTAAACCTCTCTTCCCTTCTCAGTGCTTATTACCCAGCTTTGCGAGAAAGCTAGAGTCCCCTTCAGAGCGAAAATTGATGTCATGACCATGCCATTCTCCTCTAGTGATAGTAGGATCGAGGGTGGGTTTTTAAGAGATGAAGCAACTTGGAAGAGTCGCCGTTGCCAGAATCCACTCCATTAGTTGATCCTACCACATTGACTCTTGGGACCAACACATCAACTCTTTCTATGTAGCAGGAAGGTATTCATACTCCTTTTTTTGTTACATGTATTTTTTATTCCCCACTACATCTGCACCTTCTGTTTCTGTAACAGCTACTAGTGTAAGGCCTCCCCCTTCTCTTGTTACACGTCCTCTCTTGAATCTGACCCTTATGTACCAGATGGGCTCTTTATTATGGTCAACTAATGTTAGAGCAACCCTGGTTGAGAAAGACTTACCCCGACTCATTTACCAGGTTATTGTGAATTCCTTAGGTCCTCTAACTGAGCGGGTGGTCAAATGTGAGGAGACAATTGAGGGCCACACACTGAGGTTAGATATTTTTACTATGAGGATAGCAGTTTTGGAAAAGACTAAAGGTAGTTCTTATGCCTTGGACACCCTTAAGGCTGAGGTTGCCACATTGAAGGTTAAGGTGGTCCAGATTCAGTTCATGTATATATCAACACTATTGGGTGATGTTCCCCTTTCAAATTATACTACCCCCGAGATACCTAGTGTTGCACCTTCCTCCCATATACTTGAGGTTTCTATAGATGGAAATGCTAAGGATGAAGAGCTCGCTGAGGAAACTCGTGATGAAGGGTTGAGAGAGAATGAGCATGGGATTATTGAGACCTTGACATAGCTGCTAGAGAATGAAGAGGTCATCATTTAGGCTACTCTAGAGAGGTCTCTTTGAGAAACTTCAGCCGTTGGGCCTAGTGGAGTCACCACAGACTCCCACACACTTCCCACTGCTCAATCGGGCACTGATGCCCAAGCCAAGACTTCCTTGCCACCTCCTGTGATCCTATTGCCGGGAATAGATGCCCAACTTGAGGTTTCTCTATCAGAGACTCCAGATAAGAGTGCTCCACTAACGTAGCTTGTTAGGGGGAATATATATCTCAACCTCCTAACATTCCTTTTACTTAGCATTGATGACAATGCTTTTATTTGTGGTGGGGTGAGGGCCTTTGTGCCCATATTCCCTTTTTTTCTTGTATTTCGTTTATTTCATATTTTTAACTTTTTTAGTTAATGTTTTGTTTATATTATAGTGCTTCTCTTTAAAGTGTGTCTCTTTACTTCAATGTTCATTTTTCCTTGATTAATGCAACTCCCCTATGAGCTTTCAAAAATGTGAAATGCTTAGGTTTTCATTGATATAATTTGAGAATAGATTTTTTTCATTATCGATGTCCTAAATAGTACTGCTGATGAGCATGATGCTAGTGTTGATGTTGCGAGAATGAAATTTATGTGGTTACACTTTTGAATGATCCATTTGAATCTTTTGTTGACTAGATGTGTTTGGATGTGATCCTTGCAATGAACATCGCATGTACGCTTTTGATCATTTCGGGATGTCTTCGATGAGTGTATTTCAAAGTTGCATGTGTTTGAGGTTAACATGAAAACATGCATGTGGGGTCCTAGAATTTGCCTTGTTAGTGTGATTCTATGAATATTGTTGAATGTAGGACATACTCTTGGGTGAAAAATCAACAAGGGAGCCAAATTTTATATATCGCCAAGTGTGACAACCTTGTAAGGCTGTGAATCCATATTACCACCTATTGAGCCTAACCTATTTGTTGACAGCTCAAAAGAAGCCTCTTGAACCAAATTGTTCCTACCTTCTCAGCTAAAACTCTTTTTTGAAGCATTGTGATGTTTGAATAGACAACTTAAAACAAAATCCTAAGTTGAGGGTATGGATAGGAAGGATGAATAAGAGACAAATGAAGGGCAAAGAAAGAATAAACGAGAACAAAAATCTGAGAGTCTTATAAAAAGAATGAACCCCTCCTTAAAAAAAGGAATTTCTATGTGTAGTTATCATCAATTTTATGGAAAATGAAAATAAAAAATATAAATGAATGAAATAAAGAGGTTTCCAAATAATTTGAGTAGAAAATCTAGATTTGAGTTCTCAACTTAAAAAGATGAATAAGAAGTTGAGGAAATGTGATGTTATTTGCAACAATTCATTGAAAAGGTAAAAGTCACCAATCCAAATTGACCATGCTTTAACCCTCAGCTCCATTACAAGACTAAAAGACCCCTGAGATCTTGCATGAACTAGGTTGTGTAATGATAAAAAAATATGGGCAAACCTATGGGACAAAGCTTGCATGTGTTTCTCTTTTGAGAGAGTGAGAGCTTCATTAATTCCTAGTACTTTTGTTGATTTACTTTGTGAGAACATGAAATCCTTCTTGATGTGAGGGCACTTGAGTACATTTGTTGAAACATGCTCTTTCATTGGACAAGAAGCTAAAGTGAGCATGAGCTTGTGTTGAAACTAGCTAGTCATCATTTGAACCTTTCTAATCATGATTTTGGGTAACATGCTATTTAGAGTAGTCTTTCCTTGGCACTTGCTTGTTCAATATCTTTGAGTATTATTGTAGACACCCTTATTGATCTTATTGTGTTCTTAATTTACTTGAGGACAAGCAAAAGTCTAAGTTGTGACTGTTTATGAGTGGTAGATTTTCACTCATTTAAGGTACATTTAGTTCAATAATCAGTATCCTCAATGCCTAACTTTATCCTTTTCTAATCAAATATTGATGACTTGCATGTATGAAAGTAATTGGGCAAGGTATGGATTGAGGTTTGAAAGAATGGCTAGAAATGTAGAAGAAGTGCAAAATAATCAATATTGATCGCCTAGCATGAAGAGTGAATCGTAAACTGAGCTATAATTCGCCCAATCTAGCAGTGCATAGAACTTTTGTTTTCCAAAGAAGGTGGGAAAACACCTGTAGAAAAGGGGATACACCGAATGAGAAAGGCGGCTTTGAAGCACATCGCGCAAAAAGATAGTTTCGAAGGAAAATGTTTAATGCTCGAATGGCAAACTAAGGTGGTATTTAGCGATGCGCCAAATGTGAAAGGCTGACTCAATTGAGTTCGCCAACTAAGGTTCAAACACGTGAAGCTAATACGCCCAAATTACACCTCCCTAAAGAAGTATAAGTTGTCGTTTCCAAATAAAGAACCCAACTTGTAGGTTGGGGTCGATTCTACGAGGAATATGGTTCAGACTTAAACTCACTCACAATTATCTCCGTTTAGTCAAACTATTTCTGAGAATATATAAGTAAGCAGAGGGAATGTTGTAAAGAAGTCATCGATTGTTGATTTGAATGAATAAGTAATAACTAAGCAAGATTAACCATTTGAATTATCAATATAAGATGGAAACTAGGGTATATATGTTCCCTACAAGCTTTGACCGCAGTAATCCTAATAATGGTAATCCTATCCTAGTGTTGGTCATGCAAGGTTGGTAAGTTAGGTATCCTTAAGTGATTGGTAATCCAAGTAGGAACTTTCACTCGCAACTTGGTAAGTTTACGGGTGTGTGCTTTACTAACCCTTACCTTTAAATTAGTTATCGTATCAATTTAGTTTAGTTTTAACCCTCACTTCAATTGATATCAAACTATTCCATAACACAAAATTCTTAACTAAATCTCTGTTGTTTAGCTAAGGAGACAAGAGAAAAATAGAGAGATTTCCTAAAGTCCTGTACCCTCTCGAAGAAAAGTAAAGGCATCCCCGTACCGTTCCACATGACTCTACTAGACTTGTTTTGGTACATCGAGATCAACGAACCTAGGCTCTGATACTACTAAGCCTCCGGTGGGAGAACCACTACTACAATCCAAACCATGCAACTAAACCCAAAACTAAAGCATTTAAGGATAAAATTATAGGAATGACATCTAAAAACTGAAGTTCCCATAAACTTCCAAAAGATCTAACAACTAAACAATGCCGAAGAAATAACTTAGAACCTGAAAGTCAATGTACCAAAACATCTAAAGTTCAACAAGTCTAAACAAGAAGGGATAAAACCCCAACTAATGAACTAATCAACTAACTAGAAAAGTCTAAGTCTAAAATGGTGGACATAGACGAAAAGAGAACTCATGGCAGACCGTAAGAATTGGCTCACCCTTGAATTCGAATGACGATCACTAATCTTCTAAGCGAGGTTCGTCAGTAGCCACTTGAAGATGCCCTGTACTCAACAAAAATAAGAGCAAGAGCAGTATCAGTACACAACCACAGTGTACTGGTAGGATCACACGGCTATCCCACTTAGTGTTACATAAGAAAGTCAATACAACATTATGAACATGCAAAATACCGAACATATACAATATTGATTATCACATGCTCAACAATACACATCAATTATGACAAGTCATTGATCCTCTTATGGAACCCAAATCCAAACAGTTAGCATACCGGAACATGGTACCCAATCCAATGTTTATGACAGAACGTGGCAACCGATCCCATAATTATGTCGAAATGTGGAAACCGATCCCAATTAGTTATGCCAGAACGTGGCAACCGATCCATTCAACACACCACAATCACCATCACAAGTATATTCTCAAGTTCATACAAATAAGTCATGATTCATGGCATTCATCATTCATCTATCTCATTTACAACAAGTGGGACCAAATGCAACATTCACATACATGCAGGTATCATAATGAAGCAAGAACAAACATACATCACACAATCATAGAATCACAACCATCAGCTACCTCTAAATAAGCTTGAAACCCTAAGAAACTTGATCCTTCCCTTTCTGATTTCGTTCCGCTTGTTCTTAGTCTACAAATAATCATAATAACATGGGAATCAATAAACAATCACTAATTACCCAAATTGCTAACAATTCTATGAAACCTAGATCATACACATGATCCCAAGTATCCAAAATAGGGTTGTTTCTACCATAGAATCTAGATCAAAACCCTTCCCCATCAATAATTACCCATTCTATTACGTTCTACGGATCAAAAAATGGATTCAGGGAGTGAAAAGCTTACCTTTAGCCTCAAGAATGGTGGAAATCTGTTAAGAGTCACTTGGAGTTCATTCCCTAGCTCTAAAAATAAAAAAGTGTAGAATGAAGTTGTTTAGGGGTTTATTTACGACCTTAAGTCGTGTCTAATCCACCACAACGGCCCTCATCCCGCTGTAATATCCTCGCCAGCGCGGCAAAAACCCCTGGCAAGGCGGCTTGCACAAATTAGTGAGCTATTTTAATAAATCTAAGACCCCCATTTCACAACACACCTCTAACCAACAACGTTCACAAAATACCCTTCATGCTAAGATTGATTTTGGGAGTTCTACTCGCCCCAATTCAATTCTGTAAAGTCGTACGAATTCCTTAACCAGTTATCTAACTACTAATGTAATCAAAATCATAATTAACTCCCCGATTGTTACCATATTTCCCCACACCTTAAAGACTCCAATTTCTTCCAAATCTGGACTAGGTTGGTAAAATTCAAATACAACAAAAGTTTTTCGATTCCAAATTTTCACATGTTGGCATTTCTATAACAACTGGAACATGTCATTACATCAATATAGCAGGTTGGGGTTGCTATACGGGATTATTCAAAGCTTACACATAAATTTCTCCTAAACTCCTCATTAGCTTCAAAATCATTTTGTGGAAGAGAAATAGTGACCTTGGGATAATTGGAATCACTTTCCATCAATTTCTTCTTTAAAGGTAAGTAAATCACTCTCATGTTTTGGTGTTGTGATTCTTAAGCTTAGAATTCCTGTTAGATAACTTTAGGGGCGGGTTTGACTTGAAATAATTATCGGGAAAAAACCCTTGTGTGGGTAGGGATGATCATAAGAATAACCTAGGGTTAGCATTTGCCTTTAATCCAGGTATAGTTATGCCTTTGTTCATTGATTGTGTTATTTTATCATTGTTTTAGACCAAGAATGAGCTAGAATTCATAACAATGGGAATGTTAAACTTCAATAGAGCTTTTGAGGCTTGATTTGAGGTAAGTGATGGTTGTATGTTTTCTCGTTTATGTTATATGTGCTCATCAATTTACTTCATTGGTGTTGCATGCATGATATTTGAGAACAGAAAAAAAGAGTATGATTTGAATTGTTAATTCTGGTCAATCTCATGTAATGAATTTATTTAATTAGGTGTAAACGTGTGATTTATATTCATACTATTTGTGATCTTGATATGTGATTAATGGAAGGTTCAGGTATCAAGTGTGGTACCAGATATCCCACAATTGGTTAATGTACCATGCATGGTACTAACGGTTGGCACGGGTACCATGCCTGGTAAAGGGATATCCAATTATTGTTGGCCCGATTACTACGCTGGTATATACTAACGGTTGGCATGGGTACCATATCTTGTACACTAACAATTTGTGTGTCGGTTCCATAAGAGAACTTGTTTTTCTTGTTGTGTTTATGTTTTTCATGTTTATTGTGCATATCAACTCAGGGTGAGGACTAAGAGTCCTTGTTATGTTGTAATAGTTATTATAAATGTATATTATCTTTTTTACTAATATGTGGTTCCTTGTTCATATTTCGTATAATGGGAACTAGCCAATTATCCTACTTGTATATTGTGGTTGTGTACTGATACTACACTTTCTGTTCCTTTGGTGAGTATAGGGTATACTCAGGCAGATGCTTCACGACCTCAACATTGATTCCAGCGCTAACCGAATCCAACGGTGAGCTAATCTTCTATTCTCCCATGGATTCTTCTTCTTTTTTCTAGTCCATTTTTTGGACTTACACACTCACTTTAGCTATTTGGTTTCGTGGTTGCATCCCCATTGTCTAAGCTATGAATAAATGTTTTGGTACCACGAGATTTAGTTTCTAGTGAGGTTTTCCACGTTTGTTTAGACATTTAATGTTATTTTATGGAAAAATCATTTAAAGACATTAAAAATTGGTTTATTTATCTTCGTAATTATTCTAAGGTTAATTAATTACTATTGCGTTAGTAAAAAGTTGGTTATTTGATCAGTTGTTTAGTGTCGAACCCACTCACTATGGGTCAGGGTCATGGCAAAGTTTGTATCAATGTTCTATGTTTGTTGATGTCGTCGTACCAAAATAGGTCTAGTTGAGTCTTGCATAATAGTATGGAGATGTTTGTACTTTTCTTTAGGATGCTACAAGACTTTAGGAGATTTGTCTTTTTTCTTCCTTCTTTGTACTATAACTTAATTTCAATTGGTATATAACCTCATTAATTCTTTTATCGGGAAATGGTTGATACTAGATGTAAAAATTTCAGAGTACTAGTTCCAAAGGTTAAAATGATGGCAATAGCCAGAGGTAAAGGAAGAGGTTGGGGCAGAGAAAGGGGTAGAGGGAGGGGGACATCTGCATGGGGTGGATCTCGGGTAGAGGATTCGCCAAGGTCGGTGATCCCTCTTGCACCCAAAGAACATGTTAAGGAAAAGGTTAGGTAGATATTGAGGAGAATGATGAGCCAAAGGTGGAAGCACAAGTTGGGGGTATAGGTCTTAAACCTATGTATTTTGAGGTGGTTCAGAAATTGTTAGCTTTTATGTAGAGGATTGGCAAGGTACTGCTAGTTACTTAGGTTCCATGAACTTTTCCTATTCCTACTACATCTTCCAGAATGGATTAAGCTTCAATTACTGTGCCCTTCTTCCATTCGATGTTAGGTCTCGTTATGACATGATCTGAGCATGACTAAGTTTCTGAAACTGAAACTTTCAATGTCCAACGATAGATAGACAAAGAGAAGATATTGTTTATTTAATTATGGACTACTATGAGAGGAAATGAACTAATATGAGAGGCATCACAAATTTGGTATGGTACATCAGCATAGAATAGAGTTATTTACTTTCCAGTTATATGGTGAAGCCAAGAAATGATGGATGGATTATGTGGAGTGTCGTTCATCTTTTTTACCTCTATTGAGTTGGACTCATTTCCATTCTCTATTTCTAGAGAAATATGTACACCCGAATCCTTTAAGATTGTAAAAAGAATGAGTTTATAGATCTGACACAAGGCAGCATGTTTGTAGCAACATATAAGGCTAAATTTCATGACTTGTCTTACTTCACTACCTAACTTGTGAGCACAAAGAGGGAGAAGATTCTTCCATTTGCTAAGGGCCTCAGCTTGAAAAGCAAGTGTTGTCTTTGCACATTACTTCTACAAGAAATATCATTAATGATGTGATCACCTATGTGAAGAAATTGGAAGGAGTTACATATGTTAGCTATGACAAAGAATTGGCTAAGAGCTCTTAGAATGTGGGAAACTATTGTGGTTCCTATTCCAAAGGTCCTTTTTAAAATGTGTATTCATCTCACCTAATTCAAAACACTTAATCAGCTTGTACATGTGGTTATTCAGAGGTCACACATTAGTCTCCATCCTAGGGTGTCTACTCTTGAATAGGGAGCAACATGACCAGCATTTGAGGATTGTACTCCAAACCTTGCAAGATCAGCGGCTATTTTCCAAATTCACTAAGTGTAAGTTTTGGCTTGAATTTATAGCATTCATAGGGCACAAGGTGTCCAAATATGGGATTATGGTGGATTCGGTGAAGGTAGAGGCAAGTCAAGGTTGAGCTATGCCTACTTTTCCAATTGAGATTCAAAGTTTTGTCGGGTTGGTAGGCTACTACAGATAGTTCGTGGAGGGATTTTCATCAATTGCAGCACCTTTCACTAGACTGACTATGAAGAATGTATATTTTCAATGGTCTGATGTGTGTGAAGTGAGTTTGATGAAGCTCAGGGACTTGTCGACTTTAGTGTCGATTATGACTCTTCCTATTTAGGGTCGTGGTTTTACTATTTACTATGATGCTTCTAGTGTTCACCTGAGTTGTGTGTTCATGCAACACGGTAGGATTATTACTTATTCTTCTAGGCAACTGAAGAATCACAGGAAGAACTACCCTACTCATGCCTTAGAGTTCTTAGTAGTAGTCTTCGTGTTAATGGTTTGCAGGTACTACTTGTATGGAGTTCACTGTGACATATTCACCGATCATCGTAGTCTTCAATACATCTTCAACCTTAGGGACCTTAATCTGAGACAACGGAGGTTGTTAGAGTTCCTGAAGGACCATTATATTTTGATCCATTATCACTGGGAAAGGCTAATGTGGTAGCATATGCCTTGAGTCGGAAGGTGGTCAGTATTGGAAGTTTGGATTTCTTAACTCTGGAGGAGCGAACTTTGGTTTCCGATATTCAGTCCTTGGTCAACCACATGGTTAGACTTGATATATCTAAGCCATTCAAGGGCTTTTCTTGTGTTGAGGCTAGATCTTCTTTGATGGAGTAGTGACAATGCTCAACCACATTTCATCCAATTCTAACTGTAGGAAATTGCAATCTAGAATAAACCCAACGAAGTGTTGGGGTCGATCCCACGGGGAGTGATACGATAAATAATTTAATTACGAAATGATAGACGTGTTCTAATTGATTGTAGGAATAGAATTTATCGAAACAATTAACGTAAATTGCAGGGGTTGACAACTAGTGTCACATAGGGGGATTTGTTTTGTCAATTAACAACTACAAAAATAGGAGAGTATTCAAGTAGTGAAGGATCCTTGGGGACGTGATTGATTAATTACCAATTTCGCTATATGGGTGAATACTAATTACTCAAAATCATTGACTCTTAGTGAGTAGGCTAGAATTTAGATTTAATAGCCATCTCTCTATCAGCTATCACAATTAAAGCGAGTTCTCTTGAACCTCGACAAGCATAGCAATTAAGAACAGTCCAAAACCTCAATTAATCTAATCCGTCGAGCTAGATTGGTAGGATCGAATTTAGGCTTACTTTCTCAAGTTGAACCCACAACAACCCAATCACTACAATCATCAATAGATAACCTTAATACTAAAACCTCTTTCTCAAGCAAGCAAACAATACTAGACTAGAACTGCATTTGTAATTACAATTCATGAATTCAAACTTAGTTATCAATCGAACCCACTTCAAATCAACAATTAAATCATTAATTAATAACACCCATAGGCTAATTGAGACAATCAATCACATAATCACACACCCAAGAATGGGGTTATTAGCCATGCATTATAAAAAACACGAAAATATTACCAACTATGTTCTCCATAAGCTCGATAATGAAATTCAAGTCTTCACAATTCCTGAAAATCAAATTAAAATCAAAACCCAACTACAAATTCTACTCAAAAACTACTCAAAATTGTGTTTTGAATAAAAAACTCAGAGATAAAAAATGTGTGAGAATCCCTTTTTCTCTATTCGAAAATCAATTTATACTTTTCCATATTTTTGCTTTCAGGGTCATTCGGCAAAATAAGTCGGGCGTCGTCGAAAAGGTCGGCGACACGCCAAATGCTCATGTCCATTGCCTTTTTAGCTTAAGTCCTCACCCTTTATGTGTTTTGATTTTAGGCGATCGAAATCGGTCTTGTTGACCAGGTTGGCGATGCGCCATCTATCCCTTGTCATCGTCGTTTTTGCTTGCATCTTACCTAATCATCCTGTAACTTAGGCAGGATGAATCTCCTTCGTTGTTCCAATCAGTGCGTCGTTGAAATGTACCTTCCACCACCGAGTTGTCTTTGTCTAAAGGTTGGCATGCTGTAACTTTAGGCAAGTTGGATGGCCACTCGACGATTGTCAGCCTTGCATTTCTTTAACTATTTAATCTTCTCAGCTCCTTTTTGACCGGCAATGTCCTTGCCTTGTTCTTTTGCCATCATAACTGCAAATAAGAACTTTAACATCAGTTTAGATCATCAAATAGGCATTGACGACACTAATACTATGAATAATAAGCCCTAAATGAGTCAAAAATTTCCGACTCATCAACACACCCAACTTAAACTTTTGCTTGCCCTCAAGAAAAATGCAAGATCAATCAGTTCAACAAGGATGTCTACAAATAGTGCCATTCAAGACTCAACGTGAATGCATACAAGAGGTTCAAACTACTCAGGCAATGTTCAATTGTGCCCTCTAAGTTTCAAAGTGTGACTAGCAATGTGACTAGCAAATAGAACTCAAGCTCACAATGCTTGCTTCAAATGCAAGTTCAAGCATAACAAAAGCAATCACATTCCCTCACACCAAGAATGATTCCATGCTTACACAAAATTCATAAAAATGTCCAGAATTTTGAAATCAAAGCAACTGTCACACTCTCAAAGACAAACACATGCATGAATCTACCCATAGGCTTGCCAGTATTTTCCAACCAACATGACTTTCAGCTCTCTCAAGATCACAAAGGTCTTTCAAGGCTTGTAACGGGGTTGAGGATAAATGTATGATCATTTTGGCGTAGTGACCTATACCTTCTTGAAGCACGGCCCATACTTCACTTTTTATCCTTTTTTTTCACTCTTTTTTATTTTCACAAACTTTATTTCAACAATTCATTTCTTTTTCGATCTTTTTCCTCTGTCACTTTTCTCTTTTTTTATTTTTTTGTTTACATGGAGGGGTTCAAACTTTTTCAACGTGATCCTTCAAGGGAAAATTTCTCAAACTTCTTCACTTTCCACACCCCCAAGTTAGTCTTTTGGCATACATTGACTATTCAAATGAACCAATGCTTCATGAAGGTTATAGGTGATGGGACAAAGAGGCCAAAGTTATTCGTGTTTCATCCAAAGGAAAAGATAGGCTCAAGTGGTGCCAAGGTAGGTTTAAACTCTCAGAAGGTGGTCACAAAGAGGTATAATATCAATTTTGGTTCACTCTTCACAAATTGTGCCTAAGATCATCTCTATCGTTAACTTACATTAGTCAATTGGACTAACGAGGAAAGTTCTAGGTATTACCAAGCACATATTTCAAGGAAATCTCACCACACATGGCTTTCAACACAATCATCAAACTAGACTTTATAATTTTCAGCTTGCGTACAACGAGCATCACCAAAGGTCAACTCAACAACCGTCTTAGTCAAAATGATATGGAAGGAGTTCACATATAAATTATGCAACTCAATTTTCCTCATTGTAGCCGCACACATATATCGTTCAATCGAGAGCACTATTCAAGTCATATGTATTGATCACAACCGACAATCAAAATTGCAAGAAAACAACCACATTGACAAACACAAAGAGATGGCATCTGAAAGATCAACTAACATGCCGTAGGGATCACAAAGCTACAATCACACAGTCTAAGATATCAATCCATAAAATAGGGTAAGAGTTTACTCCCACCTCCACCAAACAAACCTAACATTGTCCTAAATGCACAAATTAAAGTAAAGACAGAACTAAAATGGAAAGATCACTGAATGAGTGAAGTGAGGTAAGATGAACTTTTCACTGTATGGCCAATCGGCGAAGGCTGCTTGAGACCGCCGAACCATTCGGTGAACTGCCTAATAGAAGCTAGCTCACCAAAATTTCCAGAACACTGACCCTCTAGCTTAGACTAAAAGGAAAAGATAATAGGGACCACCGAACCACTCGCTGAATCGCCGAACTGTCAGACAGCTTGCCAAACTTTCCAGAATGGTGGTCCTCCAGTCTAGACCAAAAGGTGGACTAAATTGCGACCGCTTAAAGGGGCTTATCATCGCTTACCACAAATCCATGAACATTCAGTAAACGTTATTCTAACACAACTAAAGCATGGGTTGCCTCCGAAGAAGCGCCTTATTTAATGTCATGTCACAATGTGGAAATACTCTCATGCATCATCCAAATACACCACTTCAATTACCAATATTTCTTGAAATTCTCCAAAATATAGCTTCAGACGCTGGCCATTTACTTTGAATGCTAGGCCGTCTTTACCTTCAACTTCAATTTCCCCATTTGGAAACTCTCGAGTTACTTTGAATAGGCTAGACCACTTCGATTTGAGTTTACCCGTGAAAGGATTCAAATGAGAATTATAGAGCAAATCAAAATCAGCTACTCAGAACTCTCACTGAAGGATTTTGGCATCATACCACTTCTTCGTTTTCTCTTTATAAAAGGATGAACTTTCTTACTCTATCAATCGAAACTCTTCCAATTCGTGAAGTTGATTTACTCTCCCATTCGAATCATTACCCCAGTTCAGATTTAGCACCTTCAACGCCCATAGTGCCTTATGTTTAAGCTCAACTGGCAGGTGTTAAGATTCGCCAAATACCAATTGATATGGTGACATGCCAATTGGTGCTTTGAAAGCGGTGTGGTACGCCCAAAGAGCATCATCCAACTTCCGAGACCAATCCGTTCGATTTGCATTCACTTTTTTTGCTAGAATACTCTTGATCTCTTGATTTGAGACCTCAACTTGGCCGCTTGTTTGTGGATGGTAGGGTGTTGCAACTTTATGCTTGACTCCGTATTTTCTCAACAATGTTGCGAACAACCGGTTACAAAAATGAGACCCCTTTCACTGATAATAGCGCCCAGAGTGCCAAACATTGCGATAATATAGCACTTTTAGAATTGCACAACACTCTTTCCCTCATTGTTGAGCAAGACTACAACTTCCACCTATTTTGAAACATAATTAACTGCCACCAAAATGTACGTGTTGCCAAAAGAGCTCACAAACGGACACATGAAATCTATTCCCCAAACATCAAACAATTCAACCTCTAGGATGGGATTAAGAGGTAGCTCATGCTTTCTTGATACCCTCCTTGCTTTTGGCATTGTATTCATTGTTTAACAAAGACCTGTGCATTTTGGTATAGTGACGGTCACTAGTAGCCACTTTGAAGCACTTTGGCGGTTGTTCGCACCCCGCTATGATGTCTACCAACAGGTGAAGCGTGGCAATCATTGAGAATTTCATTGACTTCCTCCTCTGGTACGCATCTTCAAATTATATGGTCTGTGCATGCTCTAAATAGATATGTTTCATCCCACAAATACATCTTTACATCGAATAAGTTCAGACCCTCGGGTATTATTCCACACACTACTTAGTTAGCAAAGTCATCTTACCAATGTGGATTGCCTTGGCTTACCCTTGTCACCGTTTTATCAGGAAATCCAGCCACAATGTCCCTCTCATTGGAATCAACCATATTTGTTTCTAACCGAGACAAATGATCTGCCACTTGGTTCTCACATCCCTTTCGATCTTTTACTTCGAAATCAAACTCTTGTAACAACAATACCCACCGAATCAATCTTGGTTTTTGCATCCTTCTTAGTCTATTTGCAACATGATCTGTGTGCACCACCACTTTAGTTCCCAAAAGGTACTCTATGAATTTTTCAAATGTATATACCACCGCTAGCAATTCTTGCTTTGTGACAGTTTAATTCTTTTGGGCCACATTCAATGTCTTACGTGCATAATAAACTGGGTGAAATAATTTCCCCTTTCGCTGACCAAGAACAGCTCCCAAAGGAACACCACTAGCATCACACATGAGTTCAAATGGAATACTCCAATAGGGGGCAATAATGATTGGGGCTGCCACTAGTTTTTCTTTCAAGCATAAAAATACTTTTAGGCAAGCGTCATCAAAATTGAAGGTTGATTCCTTTTCTAGCAATTTGCAAAACGGGTGTGCTGCTTTGGAAAAATCCTTTATAAACCGCCTGTAGAAACCCGCATGGCCTAGAAAACTCCAAACACCTTTTATCGAGATAGGGGGAGAGACCTTAAAACAATGACTTCGACTTTAGCTTGATCCACTTGCATTCTTTTTCCTGAAATTTTATGCCCCAAAACTATTCCTTCTTTTACCATGAAGTGGCACTTCTCCCAATTTAGAATTAGATTGGTTTCCACACACCTTTGTAGCACTTGCCCAAGGTGTTCAAGGAATATTTCAAATGAATCACCAATGACTGAGAAATCATCCATGAATACCTCCATTGAGTCTTCCACCATATCTGTGAAAATAGAGAGCATACATCGTTGAAATGTTGCCGGAGCATTACACAATCCAAAAGGCATCCTCTTGAAAGGAAAGGTCCCATAGGGACATGTGAAAGTGGTTTTCTCCTTATCTTCCGGTGCAATGGAAATTTTGATGTATCTTGAATAACCATCCACAAAGCAGTACCATCCACGCCCCGCAAGCGTATCAAACATTTGGTCCATAAATAGCATTTGTAAATGATATTTGTCGGTAAATGCATTTAATTTCTGATAGTCCATGCATACTCGCCAACTAGTGACCGACCTCATAGGTACAAGTTCTCCTTTTTCATTTGGAACCACCGTGATGACTTCTTTCTTGGGTACATATTACACGGGACTTTCACATTTGCTATCCACAATAAGGTACACCACACCTGCATCCAACCACTTGATGATTTCCTTCTTCACCACTTCTTGCATAGGTGGATTTAGGCTTCTTTGATGCTCAACACTTGGTTTGCATTCACTATCCAGTTGGATTTTATGAGTGCAAATCCCTGGAATCCCCACAATATCAATAATTGTCCATCCAATGGCTTTAATGTATCGTTTTAACACCTTGACCGACAATTTTACTTGCCATTCAAGAAAATCCGCTGCAATGATGAGGGGCAAAGTATCATTTGCTCCCAAGAAGACATACCGAAGATGGGATGGGAGAACTTTCAACTCAAACTTTGGAGGCTCTTCAGTGGATGATTTAGCCGGAGGACTCTCTCGATTTTTCAAATCAATATCAATCTTCAATGGATTTTTAGAATGAGCACCTAATCCCGATAGATCAACCACAACTTCATCATACCTTTGAACTTCGTCCTCATCAAAATTTGAAAGGAAGACAACAAGGGGTTCACCCATACACATCATTTCACTCACACTAGCCACTGCTTCATCAATCACATCAATTGTTGAAACCACATGGTTGTCACTAGGTTGCTTCATCGATTTGCACACACTAAATGTAACATCCTCATCATTTACCTGGAATTTTAACTCACCACTTTCAACATCCACTAGAGCTCTTCCGGTTGCAAAAAATGGTCTACCCAAAATAATTGGCACCTCCGTATCAATCTAACAATCCAAAAAAACAAAATCAGCCAAAACGATAAATATATCCACCTTCACCAAGATATCATAAAGTATTCCAATGGGGTTCTTAATAGACCGGTCAGCCATGAGGAGCCGCATTATTGTGGATTTAGGTTTGCCCAGCCCAAGTTGTTTGAAGATGGGATACGGCTGCCCCTAAGTCACACACAATTTTGGCAAACTGAAGCATCCCATGGTGCATGGGATAGTAAATGCCCCCGGATCCTCTTTTTTTATTATCACATCGCTGGTCATAACGACATTACAATTATGAGAAAGTTCAATCATTTCGAAGTGCATACTTTTTATCTTGGTGACTAGTTCCTTCATGAATGTTTTATATCCCGGCATCTCCAATAATTCTTCCACTAAAGGAAGCTTTATAGAAAGAGTCTTGAACACGAACAAAAATTTCTTGAATTTTGGATCTTCATCTCGCTTTTAGTCTTTTAGGAAATGGTGGGTTGATATTGGGTAACGGTTTTATTGGCTTTAAAGAAGAAGCAACCCATTCCTTAGCTATTTGCAACTCTTCGGGGGTGTTTTGTCTTGGAATTTCTCCATCCTCTTCGGGCATGTTATTCTCTAGTGCTTGGTCGGACCTCTCTACATCAATGGTATCCTTCTTTTCTGTACTAGTGTTTTCCTCATCATTCACCTTCACATCACCACTTACTATTTTCCCACTTTGTGTCAAAAGCGCTAAGCATCCATTATGATCAACCTTTGAATTCTCCATATCATCATTTGCACACCTTTCTACTGGCTTAGAGTTAAGCTGGAGTGAGAGTTGACTCATTTGACATTCGAGTAACTGAATAGATTCTGAATGAGAGTTTACTTTATTGTTCAAGGAAGAGAAATCAGCTTCATTTTCTTAAGTATGTCGTCAGATCATTCGACTTCATCTAGGATGCGCGATAACAACTCATCTACTCGAAGGCTTCCTGAATTGCCCCTAGATTTTGGGTTGTCACCCATTTGCATGTAATACAAATCATGGTTGTCTTCTCCCCTACAAAAATCATTTTAATCAGCCCCATCTCGATTGACTTCTCTGTCCAACCTCAATAAATGTGTTCCAACCTTTGATTTTTGCCTGACTTTAAAGAGCCTGGGTAAGAATCCTCCTATATTCTTGACACATTTTGAACCTCATTGTTTTCAGAAATACTCCCCATAACTTTTTCTTCTAGCAACACCATTTGGGAAATCATCTTCGCTATTTTCTTATCTCGCTCTTGTTTTTTTTTACTTGCCCTTTTGTCAACCCACAATCAATGGAGACACTTGATCTTAGTTAGTGTACCAAGCACGGTTGATATTGGTCATTTCATTGAGAAGAGTGGATATGATAGCAAACGGTTGTTGCGTGATTCCTCCTCGAACAAGCTGATCAACCACCCCTTTGTTTATTAAATCGAAACTCCGATAGAAGTATTGTAGCAACACACTTCTCGGGAGTCCATGAGGTGGACACTTGAGCAGCAACTTTTGAAACCTCAACCATGTTTCATGAATTGGTTCCCCATCTACTCGCTTAAAATTCTGAATATGATCCCTCAACTCTATCATCTTCGAGGGAGGGAAAAACTTTACAGAGAATACCTCGGTGAGTTCCTCCCAATAAGTGATAGATTTTTTGGGTAACTCAGCTAACCACTTTGTTGCTTTCCCTATTAGAGAGAATACAAAACAAACGAAGTTGGACCCAGTCTTCTGTGACATTTTCGATGGAAAATGGACAACACACGTCCACACAATTTTTGATGTGCTCATAGGGTTCCTCATGAGCCAATCCTCCAAATGAACCCTTTATTTGTAATAGTTGCAACATCGTGCTAGTTACATGGAATATCGCATGTCCCACGACCGGAGGTAGACGAATAGGGCCCACACTACCTAATTGAGCCTCATTAACATCATTCAAGTTATCGATGTCATCATGATATCCAAGTTGGCTAGTGTTACTTTTGTTTACACTGATCTCGTCACACGTGCAAGAGCAGCCAACAAAACAGAAAAACAAAGTCAGTCGATTCAACTACAAACAAGATTAGATCACAACTAGACTTTACTAAAATAATTCTAAACACCCCTCCCAGGCAACGGCGCCCATGTTTTAGAGGACTATACTTCATCCAGTTCTAAGTGTAGGCGATTACAATCTAGTATAAACCCAATGAAGAGTTGGGGTCAATCCCATAGGGAGTGATACAGTAAAGAATTCAATTAGGAAATGAAAGACATGTTCTAATTGATTGTAAAAGTAGAATATATCGAAACGATTAAAAGTAAATTAAAGGGGTTGACAACTAGTGTTAAATGGGGGGATTTTTTTTGTCAATTAACAACTACGAAAACAAGGAGAGTATTCAAGTAGAGAGGGATCCTTGGGGATGCAATCGATTAATTACCAATTTCGCTATTGATAAATGCTCAACTACACTTTATCCAATACTAACTGTAGGCGATCGCAATAAACCCAACAAAGATTTGGGGTCGATCCAACAGGCAGTGATACAAAAGAAAATTCAATTACGAAATGAAAGACATGTTCTAATAAGTTGTAGGAATAGAAATTATCAAAACCATTGAAGTAAATTAAAGGGGTTGACAACAACTGTCAGATAGGGGATGAGGTTTGTCAATTAACAACTATGAAAAACAGGGGAGTAATCAAGTAGAAAGGGGTACTTTGGGATGTGATCGGTTAATTGCAAATTTCTCTATACGGGTGATTACTAATTACCAAAAGTAGTTGAATCTTAGTGGGTAGACTAGGATTTAGATGTGATATCCATCTCTCGATCAACTATCACGAATCAAGTGAGTTCTCTCGAACCTCAATAAGCATCACACTATAAACAACCGAAAACCTCAATTAATCTACTCTCTCGAGCTAAATAGGTAGGATCGAATTAAGATTCACTCTCTCTAACTGAACCACAACAACCCAAACACTACAATCATCAATTGATAACCTTAATTCTAAAACCTCTTTCTCAAGCAAGAACATAATACTACACTAGAACTGCACTTGGAACTACAAATTCATCAGTTAAAACTCGATTATCAATCAGAACCCACTTCAAAACAACAATTAAATCAGTAATTAATAACACCCATAAGCTAATTAAGACAATTAATACAATAATCACACCCCCAAGAATGGGGATTTTATCCACACATCATAAACAGTAAGAAATTAATATTAACTACATTCTCCTTAAGCTGGGTAGTAATATCTAAATCTTTTCAATACTCTAATTCAGCTTCGAATTCAAACCCAACTTGAAAATTTACTAGAAAACTCCTAAAAACTAAGAAAAACAGTGTTTTAATCGTAGGCTCAGAGTCTAACAATGGCAGGATACTATTTTCTCCTTTTAAAAATCAATTTATACATTCTCAGATTTTGTCCTTCAAGGGCAATCGGTGGAGTTAGTCGAGCATCGCCGACCAAGTCGGCAATCCGACAATTTCTCTTTTCCATCATCGTTTTGCCTTAACTCTTCATCCTTCAGACCCGATAACTTTAGGGGATCAAATTCTTTGTCGCCGATCCATTCAGCGGTTCTCTGAAGGTCTAGTTCTATCGCCAAGTTGGCTTCTCCCCATGGCTGGCAGTTTGGAAAATTAGGCGAGCTGAAGCGACTCACCGAGTGACTTTGGCGATTCTCACCTTTCATTATCTTCACCCTTTTTCATCTTTTACACTCCTTAATGTTCTTTCCTTGCTCTTTTGCCTTTATATCTGCAAATTAGCCTTTAAACATCAGTGAAGAGCACAAAATAGGCATCGAGGTCACTAAAACTAGGAATAATAAGCCTTAAATGAGTCGATATCCTAGACTCATTAACACCCCCAACTTAAAATCTTGCTTTTCCTCAAGTAAAACACAAGATCTATCCGTTTAATAGGTATGTCTGCAAACACTGCTACTCAAGACTCAACACGAATGCATACAAGAGGTTCAAACTACTCTTGCAATGTTCAATTGTGCACTCTAAGTTTCAAACTGTGACTAACCATCATCAAATAGAACTCAAGCTTACAATGCTTGCTTCAAATGCAAGTTCATGCTCAACAAAAGAATTTAAATGCCCTCACACCAAGAATGATTTCCTGCTCACACAAAACTTGTCAATAATTTAGAATTTTGAAATCCAAAACAACTCTCACACTCTCAAAGAGAAATACATGCATAACTCTAGCCATAGTCTTGCGCTTATTTTCAAACCAACATGAGTTCCAGCTCACTAAAGATCACAAAGGTCTTTCATGGTTTGTAATGGGGCTGAGGGTAAAGGTATGATCATTTGGATTTAGTGACTTCTACCTTCATGAAGCATGGCCGGCATTTCACTTTTTCTCCCTCTCTTTCACACTATAATATTTGCGTAATCCACCATATGTTCATTTAAGCATGACTCATTGGATACCCTAATTCTTTTGCTCATTTCACAAGCTTTATTCCACAAACTCTCTTCTTTTTCAATCTTTTTCGACTTTCACTTTTTTTTAAAAAAAAATTACATGGAGGGGATCCATATTTTTCAACATGATCCTTCAATGGAAATTTTTTCACACTTCTTCACTTTCCTCCTTTTCACGATATCCCCAACTTAGGCGTTTGACCTAAGTTGGCAATTCAAATAAACAAATGCTTCATGAAGTTTATAGGTGATGGGACAACGAGGTCAAAGTTGTTCAAGTTTCATCCAAGGAAAAGGATAGGCTCAAATGGTTTCAAGCAAGGTTCACACTCTCACAAGGTAGTCACTAAGAGATATAAATTCAATTTTTGTTCACTCTTCACAAATTTGTGCCTAAGATCATCTCAATCGATTGCTTATATTAATCAATTGGACTAATGGGGAAAGTTCTAGGTATTACCGAGTACACATTTCATGAAAATATCACCACACATCGCATTCAACACAATCATCAAACAAGACTCTACATTTTTCAGCTTGCGTGAAACTATTATCACAAGAGATCAACTCGACAACCGGCTAGTCACAATGAGATGCTAGGAGTTAACATATGACTTATGTAACTCAATTTGCCTTATCGAAGCCGTACACTCATATCATTCAATCGAGGGCACTATTCAAGTCATCGGTATTGATCACAACCAACACTTGAAATTGCAAGAGAACAACCACATTCAAACACATCATGAGGTGCACTTTTAAAAACCGGTTCAAAACCAAAATTTGCATTTCAAAATAGAGGACCAACACGATGGATCAAAACTAATATATATATTAACACAAACCAACATTTACAACAATCACAAACACAGAATATTTGGAAAACAGCCCAAAAGAGATGGGAATGGAAATACCTCTACCCGCCAAACTAATCTAGTATTTGTCCTCAAATACGCAAAAATGGTAAAACTAGTCTAAATAATAACAGAAAGAGAGTCAAGAGAATCATCCTGCTAGGCTAAGCTTGTGGTGAACTCTGCATGTCAGTGACTCCATCTGTCTGGGCATCACTACCCGGCTCTATATCTTCCTTCGCTCCACTGGAACCCACCATCGAAGTGTCTCTCAAAGATGCTTGCACAGCTGTCTCAACCATAGCTTCCTCAAGATCTGCTAAATCATCATAGACTACTACTGCTTAGACTCTCTAAACTAGTTGCTAGGATCACTATAGGACTTGTTTAGCTTGTAACATAGGCTCAAGGTCAGGTGTGGTACATTTGGGTACTTTTTAGTGACTTTCTTCCCTCTTTGACAGTACATTGGCTTTTTACCTATTTTTGACATCCCTCATTTTTACTTTCTTTCCCTCGACTCTTTTCACCATGGATGTGACTTTTGACTTTGTAGCTCTTATTGTTCACTTTCCTCTTTTTCTTTCACTTTATTTTTCTTTATTTATCATCTTTTTGCTTCTTTGGCACAAAGTCGCATCCTCTTCTATCTTCTCTTTTTCTCTTTTCAACACAAAACTCTTTTCATACCCATTTTTCTTTCGGTTTCCTCTTTCATAGCCACCCTCAACTTATGGATTTTCTATTAGTTGAGGTGCAAAATATCCGACGTTGGATCAGGGCCAAGATTGAGGTAACTTGTAGCATTATCCACCTTAAACTTAGGCTTTTGGCCTAAGTCAAGGTGCACATGTCAAGGAGGGACTGGGGCCAAAACACTTATTTTAGGGAAGGTGAGTTAGGTGAATCAAAACAAATGGTCAATTTTAGGCTCAAATAATTGAATCAAAGGGAACATTGATTTCATTTGGTTGGATTCTTTTAGGCTTATGTGGACTAATTTGAACAAGGGCATATGATCACTTCCCAACTTCTAGTCTTGATCATCTTAGGGAGACCAACGGGTCAGGTTCTAGATTGGCACAAACTGTCTGAACAATCATCTTTCCTCAGACACTCTTGGCACATTGTTTCATTATGAGATTACCGAGTTCAAGTTTTAGCTTAAGTCATGTGATCAAATTGGTTCTTTATCATGTCATACTCAGAGACAACATATTCAACTCATTCTGGCCTACAAATTTTAGCACATATCACTATTTTTGGATGGGTATAATTTTTTTTTTATTAATCATGCCATCATGTTTTATTCTTTCTCATGCTTCTACACATACAATGCTAACACATGTCGGTTCAACAGAAATAAAAAAATAGTCTCTTGGGGGAAAAGAACACAGGCAAGAAAACCTCAAGAGAGGACTATGAGTTGCGTTACTCAGACTTCACCCTATCACTCACAATCCATTTACCTCACCCCAACAAAATAGAGTGCAATTGTCCCCAATGCACAAAAAGTAAAGAATAAAGGACTGGGTGAAGTAAACATATGGCGCATTGCGCCAAAGACCTATCAACAAGTGGGTGGGTCCGATTTATCAGAGCCCACTAGATCAACAATTGGGTCACCCTCAGTAGTGCCCGCATCAACGGTCTCAGCACCCTCAGTAGTGCTAACATTTATTCTCATCACACCATCAGTGGTGCTCATACTGTTGGAGGCACCTCCAACCTCTCTAATCCTCTGCTACCGTAACTCCTCATTAATGATGGATGCCCTCTGAGCCGCCTCAGTCTACTGGTGCTCCCTCTTTCTAACTCTCCCGGCCTCAGTATTATCAGAAGCCCGACTGGAGCGGGGGCACTTCCAAGCATCACCAGCACAAGTAGGAGGTGACATCTCATCCCCGAATAGAGCATCGAACAACATATTGTCAACCAGAGCCGTGGGGGCCGACTCGAGCTCAGTCTCTGGTGGAGCTAGGAGGGTGACAAGATTAGCCCGGAGACTGGCTAACTCCATCCGGAAAGCAGAGACATCTGTGGTGGTGGTTGGTCGCTCTAAGACACACAAATCAAATGCATCAAGGCATTGGTGAACGACATGAACATTTCAGTCCATCAGCTGCTCCATACGCTGCTTCACCCTAGTCGCAGACTCCTCAATCGCCCGCTGCATCCACGGCCTCACAAGCTAGATTAGGGTAGCCATCTGAGCCTCCAACTTCTAGACTCAAGCTAAGGGAACGACAACAGACCCTGAAGAGGGGGTGGATCTGGAGAAACTAGGGGCCTGACTGGTGGCCGGAAAATGTGAAGCCGAGGCATCCTCAGTAGTGGTTGGAAGGGAAGGCTCCTAACCCTGCATCTGCTCTACATCTGCAACTAAGTTTGCTCCCAATGGTGGCACCTCAACCTGCGGCTCTTTGCGCGGTGCAGCCACATTGGCCTCATCTCGAATCAGGCTTATATCCAGGATCTTTGTCTCTTGAATCAACTTATCACAATGCCAAACCGACACTCCCTAATCCCTGCATAATTAAAAAATAAGACATGGGAAGGGGTAAGTGGTGGTGGCCTTGAAAGCCCTCTCGTGAATCTCCGCAATAATCATGCGAGCAAAATCCATCTCAAACCTAGCTACAGGGATGCCACGATGACTGTACGGCCCCAAGTAAGAACATTGTCTGCCTGCATGGGAGACACCCTATTTTGCACCAATAGCCAAAAGAATTTGGCAACAAAAGATAAAGTGGCCTTCCTGATGCCTACATTCGAGTTGCTGACCCACTCAGTGCGCTCTCCGTCTGTAGCCAGGTGACGGGCCAACCAGCGCAATAAAGTCTCCCTCTGCTCTACATTCTTCTGGAATGCCCCTCTCCTCACGATGTCCCATTGATAATAAAATTATATCGTTTTGATTGCTAGAGTATCACTACAGGAAAAAGAGCCTCTAAGGAAGGGAAATTTGGTCCCTAAATGTCTGAATCTGATCCCAAATTGTCTATTGGGATAGGAAAAGGATGGTCGCCACCCGTCCTAATAGCTAATCTTCGCTAAAAAGTTGATTGTGACGGGCATCTTAAGCCGGTCGTTAAATTAAATTAGGGACAGAAACAAAAGCGGTCGCTAAAGACCTTTTGGAGACTACATTTGTCGTCCCAAATAGATGATTTTCATCTTTAAAAAATAGTGTTTTCTGGTCGTTAAATCTCAGAAAAGTAGATTAACCTTTACAGACGAGTAATACTTTTGGTCTCTAATTGACCATCAGTGGTTCAAGAGTTTCATACATGTATTCAAATCAATTGGATTCCAAAAAAAATATGCAATAATATCATGGTTTCAATGGATGACTAAGATACAAGTCACTATACTGTTTACACAACCTCTAAGCAAAAGTGTGTGCATCCATAACAAAAAATACAAATTTTGATCTATTAGTCCTTGAAAAATTATCACGAACTTATTAACTTGCTTTATGACTTCAAAAGCTATTGCTTGACTTCTAAACTCAAGTCTCCAAAACCTGCAATAGAAACAATTTATACAATAAAAAAACGATAAGGATGAACTACTAGAAAAATAGTTAAATAATGAATTATGCCTAATAGTAACTCAAGCATTGGAGTGTCAAATCTATCAAGTTTAATTAGATGCATCTTCAAAGTTTGAAACAACAACAGAAAGGAGGCAGCAAAAGTATAATCAATTATAAATTAGAATGTCAACAAAACAATGTTACGTAGAAGTTAACATTTAACATTCTATACAAACTAGACACATTATTGAAATAAAGAAATAACTTAATAAACTAGGCCTTAGACACTAAAAAACATAAACTTAAATTTAACATGGTTTTGTCAAAATAAACCCAAATTTAGGTCTATGTGATCAAGCAGTTACACTTAAGTTATAAACTATATCTAATGTACACTATATGAAAAGCTTCTTATAATATTAAGCTAAATCTCAAAATACAACCATAAAACACAATAATTTTCTAAGATGCACGACTAAACTCCAGAGCCAGACTTAATACATATTCAACAATATGTTGATTTTCATTAACTAGCTTGCACGAATCAAGAAACTTCATCGAAAACTAGAAATTCTCAAAAAAAATAGTTTGCTAAGATAATTTTTTGTTCTATTTATGCTAGCTATTAGATTCAGCAACACGAAAATGCGGTTCATAAACTAGACATATTAGTCAGAAGAATTCGATATTTTGTAAGAAAGCTGAAACTGCAATATTAAGAGAATATAGAGATATGACGTAGATAGAGTCTCATATGTCTACCATACAAGTAAAAAAACAATTGAGATAGACAACTAGTTTTCAAAAAAGTTTTGATTATTAGAAACTTCGAATGAGTGGGTAGCTAATAATACAGATATCCTAAACTAAAGTTACTAGCAAGAAACAATATTGACGCTCTATTTTTTCAGACTATTTTATTCAAATTCATCAATACATTATAAAGAAGAAACAAATAAACTAGAACTTCGACAACAATTATAGAAGTTATTCAATTCAACTCCTAATTAAGTTTTCCCAACTCAAAATGAAGCTCTAGTACTGTCAAGAATGGGCATTTAACTCAATTTCAGATTCAATTATAAGTATTAAAAATGGTATCCAGCCTTCCAATTGAATTCGATTCACAACCGAAAGAACAAATATGATTTTCAGTTCTTTTTTATTCATAGTTTAGATTCAGTGTCTTGATTCAGTAGAATACAATTAATTTATACCTAATTGAGTTGGTGTGTTTTCATCGTAAGGAGTGAAAATTCTAAAGTTCTTCAATTTGCGTAAATCCTAAAGTTTAACACCATCGTGAGCAGCAGTTGCTAAGAAATCGCAAGATAACAAACACAAAACTAGAGAGGTGAAGAACTACACACTATATACATAGTCAACAATTCCAACATTCAAGGATGAATTTTAGTCCTTGCTCAGTGAACTAACCTTAATTTCAATAAATGAATTTCAAGTTAACATCAATCAATGATACGAACATGAAATTATGAAGATTGTTCCTCTTTCATGGCTATAAATTGATACAACTAAACTAAGCTTCCTGGAAATGGATTTCCTCTGTGGCAACGAATGACTTTCGTGGCTAGATATTCATTATGTAGCTAAAAATTCCTTTCTCATATATAGCTATGCATGCGGTGAAGACATAAGAATATCAGGTAGACCTAGACATACAACAACGATATAATTGTTCTGCTAATATTTTAATAGTTAGTTACATGAATCAAAGCATTAGCTATTTCATCCACAATAAAAGAAATATTAATTAAAGATAGAAAAAATTTAAAACTCCACACTTCTACTACCAACACCTTCTTCCTCCCTTCTCCTTCTTTACTCTAGTTCTCAATGATATTAAGGAAATGATGCACATATTTAGCTCATTATAAAACCCTCCAACAGGGTAATAAATTTATCACACTTCCCCAAAGATTGACAAAAACTCTAGATCCACAATATCGCAATTGGGCATGAAATCTTGGATAGAAAATGTTGAAAAATCGATCACCTAGAAGTGAAAATTGTGTAATTGCTAAAAAGATACAAAACAAACCTAAATGCCCTAAAGAATGAGCCCTGCACCTCCAAAATAAAAACTTAAATTTGAATGAGTTTTGAAATGTAAATCGAGAAACCCTCACCACTACTTCACATTTAAATCACAATAATACAATATATATACTCCATTAAAAAGTTCACAAAGAAGACCAATTTAAATGACGGAAAAGAAGAAGAAAAGCATTGATAGATAAGGACTTACCTAGCTTTTGTAAACTTCTGGCCCAAATGATCTATGAGTGAACAAATCGAATTGGATTTACAGTTTTCACAGATTTGATTTCTAAAAAAATGAGGGTTTACATGATCAGAGGTTTATTTGGAGAGAGAGACAAAGAAGGGGTTAGGGTGGGTGAGGGTAGTGGTAATTATATATTGAAATATTATTATACATAATATTTAGATTAGGGCCCACACTCTTCCCTCTTATTCTAAGCTCTTAGGACCATATGCTTATAATTTTAGAGACTAGATTTATTCTCTTCCCTAATTTACAAGAATTAGGGACCATTAAATAATCTTGTCTCTATATAAATACATATAAGGACAAGATTCTCCACCCGTCTCTAATTGTTGTTCCTAATAAGCCTTTTTCTTGTAGTGTATGACCCGGGCCGTAGAGGAATCTGAGGATACTAGCCTCTGATATATCAACGGAGAACCCACGAACTAGAGTAGCTTTTAGTGGGGCCTGGTCAGCAGGCTTGGCCCATCTATCAATGGAACCTCGGAGGGTGGCTGCATAGGAAGCGTAGAACTCCCTCACGACCTCCTCGTTATATGACCCTGAGCTACGGGCCATCCACTCACACCTGTGTCTCTTAAAAAGCTCATAAATGGTGGGTGCGATGTGAAGGCTACCTGTGAGAGCCCGGCTCTCCTCGGTAATCAATCGAGCCATCCTCTCTTTCTCATTCATCATTCTTGCATCCCTGTATATTTGACACTTACAACTTCCACACCAGCTGTTTTGCTCCTCAGCAACTGCAGTAGGCTCGGTGTTTGGTGGCATTAGAATTACCCCCGCACTAGAAGCCTTATCAGATGAGGCAATCCTACCATGTGAACTAGAGCCGGATGTGGAGCCAGAATAGGAGCCAGAAGCATAGGTTGACTCAGAGCTTGAAGTAGAACCAACCGGTGAACCGATGAGTGTATCCTCCTCATCATACTGGGAGGCAGTGACCACGTCGGGAATCACCTGTCGGGTTGGATTTCGGGTTGTGCGAGGTGTTGTGGGGCATATCCTGGGGACAGGTGGAACATATGCGGGATCGGTCTCCGCATCAGTATCTTCATCAATCAGCCGGTACGAGTATGCCACAAATTTTGACTTTCCCTTTGCGGTGAAGGTCGGAGCTTTCTTGGGAGCCATGGTACCTTTGGAGGATTAATTAGTACCAAAATAAACCAGTAACACACTCAACAAATTTAGACTAAAGAACAAACCAAAAAAAAAACTAAAAAAATGATGTACAGTAGCATCAGTGACCATCTACGGTCTGTAGGTGGACCTACAATCCGTGGATCCCGTCTGTAGGTCAGAGGTCCCAAAAAGTTGGGCTTTGATAGGAACCACAGATGTGAAGAACGGTCCATAGATTGATCTACGGACCATAGTCCACCTCCGTAGTTCCACACTTAGTGGATCCTCTATGTGCAACAAACACATGGACCTGATCTACAGTTTGTAGGTTGACCTACGGTCCGTAGACGGGATCTCATGGGTCAGGTCTGTACCAGGGATCAAACGTTCCTCATTTTTAAACCATTATTTTAACAAGTCAAATAATCAACCTAAGTCTAATCATGTATTTCAACACAATTTATGGTAGTTTTTCATCCCTAGGGTTCCGATTACTCATTATTTAACTTTTATAGCATACTACACTAGGAACCCTAAGTCGAAACTTCCATTTATACTATTTACCCAGATTTATTTGATTACAGAGATAACACAATCATATCTATCATCCCAAGGGTGTTTCTAACTCTAGTTTATCATGCAATTTCATAAAAAAATAACTCAAGGTCAAGACCCACTTCGTGACTTCATGTATTGAACAATGAATACCAAAATTCAAAGTTAAACTGAAATCGTTTACCTTACAAGTATTGGAAGTGGGTGATTGTGTGATGGCAATGAACTCCTTAGACCTTTTTGACACCGAACTCGGACCTTGAACTCTTTTTTTGAAGGGAGAATGGGAGTGATCAGTTTTGGGAGAGAGAGAGGAATGGAAATTTGGGGGAGGGGATGATATGTATGGGAGATGGGAGTGATTTGGGGTATTTATGAGGGATTTTTGGGATTTGGAGGGGTTAGAAACGATTGGGAGGAAATATGGGAAGTCGGGGATTAATTTAAAAATGAATAGTTTTTATTAATAAAGGGTCCAGGTCGGGTCGACAGAACCCTAGATCTGGACCCACAAAACCTCATCTACGAGCCGTGGGTCGACCTACGAATCGTGGGTCATTAGGTCACTCAACATTTGGATAAAATTCGAGGACTTACCTGGGGTCTACAGACACTATTGACATTTTTTACAGGTTTGGCTTTTCATCCCTAAACATGTAGCAACCGTTAGGCCTTTCTTTTTACATATTCTAGACACTTTCTAGACACGGACCCTACTCTATATCTAGCCAACACTAATACAAAAATAAAATAACAATCAAAAGAATTACAGAAAACCAACTAAACAAAGAAAACTCCTAGATCGAAAAGAAAAACCTATAGTTGGCTAGATTATACATCTTGGGTTGCCTCCCAAGCAGTGCTTGATTTATCGTTGCGGCACGATCCATGCCTCTTGATTACTCAAACTTCATCAAGATAGTAGGCCTCAACCACCTCTTGCACATTCTCCTCTTTGCCCATATAGACCTTGATCCTTTGCCCATCTACCTTGGACATGTTCCGTCATTATTCTTGAGGTCGACCGCTCCATATGGGAACACTTGAGTGACTATGAATGGCCCAGTCCACTTGGACATGAGCTTGCCAGGAAACAAGCGCAACCTAGAGTTGAATAGAAGCCCTAGATCACCCATAGAAAATTTGCGCTTTTGAATATTTTGATCATCATACTTCTTCATCTTTTCATTGTACAAGGCTGCACTTTCATAAGCTCTTAGGAGAAACTCATCAAGCCCCATACATCAAATAACTCCATCACCAATATCGGATTCAGAGGAAGCTCTTGCCTCTTTGAAATTCCTCCTTCTCTTTGGCAACGATCACAAGACTTGGAAAAATCATGAGCATCTTGGTGGATGGTAGGCCAATAATACCTAGACTAAAAGATTTTATGCGCAGTCCTGAATATAACTATGATGCCCACCAACAGGCGAAGAGTGACACCCCTCTAGTATACTCATCATCTAAACCTCGGGCACACAGCGACGAATAATCCCATTAGCACAAATACGGAACAAATAAGGCTCATCCCAAAAGAACTTCTTTACATCATGCATAAAAAATTTCCTCTGCTGAAAAGACAAATCGGATGGAACCAGATCACTTGCCACGTAGTTAGCAAAGTCGGCGAACCAAGGAATCACATCATGACAAGCCGCCAATACTTGTTCGTCTGGAAAAACATCTTTAATTTCAGCCCCATATCCTAACTTGAGCATAGCTTCTTCCTCTAATTTGGACAAGTGATCGGCAACTTGATTTTATGTCCCCTTTCTATATTTCACCTCAAAATCGAACTCATGTAGCAACAACACCCATCTGATCAGCCTCGGTTTTGGCATCCTTCTTAGCCATCAAATACCTTAATGTAGAATGATCAGTATGCACTATCACCTTAGTACAAAGCAAGTATGATCAAAATTTCTCGATTGCGAAAACCACAGCAAGGAGTTCTTGTTCAGTCACTGTATAGTTCTTTTGAGACACATTTAGAGCTTTGCTGGCATTGTAAATAGGATGAAGAATTTTCTCTCGCCTCTTTCGCAAAACCACACCAAGCGCCACTCCACTTGCATCACATATTACCTCAAACGGTTGCCCCTAATCCGGTGAAATAATGATAGGTGCGGAAATAAGCTTTTCCTTCAACTCTGCAAATGCTCTCAGACAAGATTTATCAAAAACAAACTTACACTCCTTTTCGAGCAATTTGCACAATGGGTGTGCAATTTTGGAGAAATCCTTGATAAACCTCCTATAAAAGCCTGTATACCCAAGAAATCTCCTAACACCTTTAACAGAGATAGGTGGTGAAAGCTATTCTATTACTTCGACTTTCACTCTATCAACGTCAATAGACTTCTCAGGAATCTGATGACCCAGAATGATCCCCTCTTTCACCATAAAGTGGCTCTTTTGCCAATTGAGCACAATATTGCACTCTTCACACTGTTTTAGTACCTCAGTCGAATGATCCAAACAACCATCAAATGAGTCACCTACCACAGAAAAATCATCCATAAATACCTGAATAGTGTCCTCAACCATATCAGAGAATATCAACATCATGCAACGCTGGAAGGTCGCCAGAGCAGTACAAAACCCAAATGGCATCCGTTTGAAGGCGAAAGTCCCATAAGGGCAAGTGAGTGTGGTCTTCTCTTGGTCTTCCGAAGCTATGGAGATTTGATTGTAGCCCGAATAACCATCAAGAAAGCAATACCAACCCTTACCAGCAAGGTGGTCCAGTATCTGATCCATGAACGACATAGGAAAGTGGTCCTTTTCTCTCCCAGCATTCAATTTCCGATTGTCCATACATACTCTCCATCCAGTCACGAGCTGCATCGGAACAAGCTCATTTCTCGCATTAGGTACCACTGTCATCCCAGCTTTCTTGGGCACACATTGAACAGGAAAAACCAAACTACTATCTGCAATGGGATAAATGACTCCAACATCTAACCACTTGATGATCTCCTTTTTCACTACCTCTTGCATAGGTGGATTTAATCGTCTTTGGTTCTCAATACTAGGCTTGTGATCCAGCATAAGTTTGATTTTATGTGAACAAATGCAAAGAGGAATCCCAATAATGTCTGCAATACTCCACCCAATAGCCCTCTTGAACCTCGTTAACATAGAAACCAAAGCCTCAACTTGTTCCGCATTCACATTGGCCGATAACTTGTAAAGTACCATCTTTCCCCAAGAATACGTACCTCAAATGGGATGGTAGAGCCTTAAGCTCCAATTTTAGAGCCTCTTCAGCAGACGGTTTTGCGGGTGGAGAGTCGCGATTATTCATATCTCACTCCAATTTCTTCAGTTTGGAACGGAATTCAAACTTATCCAGTGCGGCACCCAACTCATCATAGTCTTCAATACCATGACCTTTAAAATTCATCATAACCGCTGCAAGAGCATCAACACCCAACTAATCTTCAATTGACACATCAGAATCTTGACCCACAATATGATTTACCACGGACACTAACTTGAGATCACTATCCTGCTTCATGGACCTACAGATGTTGAAAGTTACCTCATCATTATTCAAACGGAAATTTATCTGCCCTTTCTCCATATCGACCAAGGCGCGCCCAGTAGCAAGGAATGATCTCCCTAGGATGATGGGGACCTTAAAATCAACCTCACAGTCAAGAATCAGAAAATCTGCCAGAAAAATAAATGACTCCACTTTCACAAGCACATCTTGGAGAAGACCAACGGGCCTCTTCCCAGTTCTATCGGCCATGAGTAATCGCATCACAGTCGGTTTTGGAGCCCCTAAACCCAACTTCTTGTAAATATACAATGGCATCAGATAAATTCTAGCACTCAAATCACACAACGCCTTAGCAAAATGCAACAACCTGATGGTACATGGAATAGTGAAGGCCCCAGGATCATCTTTCTTTTGCACCAGTGACCTCGTAGAAATAGCACTACAATGTTGCAACCTATCATCATCTTCGAAACTCACTGCCTTCTTCTTGGTCACCAAATCTTTCATAAACTTTGCATACCCAGGCATTTGCTCCAAAGCCTGTATCAACGGAACATTGATGGAAAGTTGTTTCAATATACCGATAAACCTGTGATATTTCCCTTCTTCATTCTTCTTCACCAACCTCTTTGGGAATGGAGAACAAGGTCTAGGCATGGGGACAAGTTTTTAGGTTATCTCCATTTTTTTGTCTGTACCATTCTTGGACTCTCTAGTAACCTTAATTTCATCATTATCTTTCTCGACTACAATTTCAACCTCAGACGGCATAGGTGGATCAATGGTCTACTTACCCCCTCAAGTAGTGACTTCCATACAATGCTCATCATTCTTCTGATTTAGGATGGTGTTGCTAGGAAGTGTGCCAGGCTGACGTGGATTGACTGTAATGAACAACTAATTCATCTGCTGCTCAAGTTGCTTGATCGACACTGCATGGGCATCAACTTTCTGACTGATTCTAGAAAAGTCGTTTCGAATCTCTCACATTCTCATCAGTCGAATCAAACTTCTTCATCATCTTTTGCATCATAACCTCAATCTGTGACATACTACCCCCAGCTTTCCTATTGTAACATCATGTTCAAACACCCAACACGCACATGAAAATAAACAACATGCTCACTCATAATTTAAAGAGTACTAAGAAGAGAATTAGCACCTTGGTCTGCATTTTCTCCGGACTCAAAGAGATGTGGATATCTCTTCTTCATATCCTCTTCAGCTTCCAAGTAGCTTCCTCAACAAATTGGTTCCTCCAAAGTACTTTGACTGATGCTACTTCCTTAGTCCTCAACTTGCGAACTTGGCGATCTAGAATATGAACCGAAATCTCTTCATAAGATAGGCTATCCTTGATCCCAATATCTTCAGTTGGTATGATCAATAAAGGATCGCCTATGCACTTCTTCAAAATAGAGATGTGAAACACCGAATGAACCGCGGCTAACTCTTGTGGTAGCTCCAACTCATCAGCTACCTTACCAATGCTCTTGGATATTCGATAAGGTCCAATATACCGGGGACTAAGTTTCCCCTTCTTACCGAACCTCATAACACCCTTCGTCGGTGAAACTTTAAGATATACCCAATCATCTACTTCAAACTCTAACTCTCTTCTCCTAACATCAGTGTAAGATTTTTGATGACTCTGTGCCATTTTCAACCTCTCTTGGATCACTTTCACCTTCTCCATAGCTTGATGAACTAAGTCTGGTCCTATCAACCCTGCTTCACGAACTTCAAAACATCCAATAGGAGATCTGCATCTTCTCCCATAAAGAGCTTCATAAGGAGTCATTTGGATGCTGAGTGGTAACTATTGTTGTAAGCAAACTCGATGAGAGGTAGGTGATCATCCCAATTACCTTTGAAATCGATTACACACGCCCTCAACATATCCTCTAAGGTCTGAATAGTGCGCTCTACTTGCCCATCAGTTTGAGGATGAAATGTGGTACTTAAGTTCACCTTTGAACCCAAGCCTTTTTGGAATGACTTCCAATAATGTGCAGTAAATTGCGCACCTCTGTCAGAAATAATGGAGACCGGAACCCCATGAAGTCTTACAACCTCTTGAAGATACAACTTAACATAATTTTCTGCTGAATGGGTAGTCTTTAGCGGTAAAACGTGGGATGATTTTGTCATTCTATAGACAATCACCCAAATAAAAACATGTTGTCTGCGAGATCTTGGTAAGCCTGTGATGAAATCCATATTAATCATCTCTCACTTCCATTCCGAAAGTTCTATATTCTGAGCCAAACCACCGGGCCTTTGGTGCTCTACTTTAACTTGTTGGCAATTTGGACACTTAGCAACAAATTCTGCACTGCCATTCTTCATACTATTCCACCAACAGACTTCTCTCAAGTCATGATACATCTTCGTGGAACCCGGATGAATGGAATATCTGGAGCTATGAGCTTCCTCCATGATCCTCTCTTGGAGTCCATCCACCATTGGTACACACAACTTACATTGATATCTCAATACACCATCTCCCCCTTGTTCAAAAGCTAATACTTTTTTCTTATGAACATTTGCCTTCAATTCAAGCAAAATGGGATCTTGGTCTTGCTTTTCTTTCACTTCTGACACTAAGGATGATTCAGCCCCATTCATCACCACTACTACTCCTTCTGTGGAAGCCATTAGTCGAACTTATAATCGCGTAAGTCTATGCACATCCTTCGCTAATTCTCTCTTTTCTTCCTCAACATGGGTGGTACTACCCATAGACAACCTGCTCAAGGCATCAGCAACAACATTAGTCTTACCTCGGTGATAAAGAATACTCATGTCATAATCCTTGAGTAATTCTAACCACTTCCTTTGTCTAAGATTAAGCTCTTTCTAAGTGAACACATATTGAAGACTATTGTGATCAGTGAATACATCAACATGAACACCAAATAAATAATGACGCCATATCTTCAAAGCAAATACTATAGCAGCCAACACTAAGTCTTGGGTTGGGTAATTCTACTCATGAACTTTCGACTCTCTGGAGGCATAAGCTATAACTTTGTCATTATGCATTAAGACACAACCCAAACCAACTCTAGATGCATCACAATACACCACAAAACCGTGAGTACCTTCCAGTAAGGTCAAAACTAGGGCAGTAGTCAACCTCTTTTTCAATTCCTAAAAGTTTTTCTCACAAACTTCAGACCATTGAAACTTCACTGTTTTCTAAGTTAACTTGGTCAAAGGGGACGAAATAGATGAGAAACCCTCTACGAACCTTCTATAATAGCCAGCCGAACCCAAGAAGCTCCTAATTTCAGTTGGAGATGTGGGTCTAGGCCAACTCTGAACTGCCTCTATCTTTTGGGTATCAACTTTAATTCCATCATCGTAAACTATGTGGCCCAAGAACCCCACAGACTCAAGAAAAAACTCACATTTAGAGAACTTAGCGTATAGTTCCTTATCTTTCAAAGTCTGAAGGACTATTTTGAGATGACTAGCATGATCTTCTTCATTCCTTGAATAGATTAGTATGTCATTAATGAAGACGATAACAAACATATCTAAATAAGGTTTGAATACTCTATTCATAAGGTCCATGTACGCTGCAGGTGCATTAGTTAAATCGAACGACATGACCAGAAACTCATATTGACCATAACGGGTCTTGAATGCTATCTTGGAATATCACACTCCCTTAATTTCATTTGATGGTAGCCAAATCTGAGGTCAATCTTAGAAAAAAAAGAAGCACCCTGAAGTTGATCGAATAAATCATCAATTCTTTGAAGAGGATCCTTGTTCTTGATGATAACCTTTTTCAACTGACGGTAATCTATACACATCCTAAGGGAACCATCTTTCTTTCTCACAGACAAGACTGGAGCGCCCCAAGATGAGACACTTGGTCGAATGAAACATTTATCTAGTAAATCATTCAACTTCCCTTTAAGCTCTTTCAACTCTCCTGGTGCTAATCTATATGGTGGAATAGAGATAAGACGAGTATCTGGAAGAATATCTATACCAAAGTCTATCTCTCTCTCGGAGGGACTCTGGGTAGATCATCTGGAAAGACTTCTGGAAACTCTTTTACTTTAGGAACTGACTGAATGGGAGGTATCTCAACACTTAAGTCATTAACTCGGAATAAGTGATAGATACACCCCAGGAAAACTTTCTTTCCTTAAGGTACGAAATGAAACGACCCTTAGGCACTGCTAAACTACTTTTCCACTCTAAGACTGGCTCATTAGGATTCTGGAACTTGACAACTCGAGTTCTACAATCTATTAACAAGTAACAGGCATGAAGCCAGTCCATACCTAGAATGACATCGAAATCTACCATATCTAACTCAATTAAATCTGCCATGGTGTCTTTGTGATTGATGGAAATGACACAATCACGATAAACTCGCTCAATTAGAATAGACTCCCCAACAGGTGTAAAAACACAAAAGGGTTCACAGAGTTTCTTAGGAAGAACATCAAACCTATTTGCAACATAAGGGGTTACAAAAGATAAACTTGCTCCTGGGTCTAGAAAAGCATAAACATCAAAAGCAAAAACTTTGATCATACTAGTGACAACATCTGGAGAGTTATCCTTATCTTCCCGACTAGTGATCGCATAAAGACGGTTTGCTCCTCCGCTGGTACCGAAAGTAGCTCCTCTAGGTGCAGCCCTATCTAGTGGAGCAACTGATGAAGATTGGGCCCTATTGCTCTGATTTCCACTACTTTGCCTGTTCTTTGGGCACTCTTTCATGAAGTGACCCTCTTGTCCACACTTGAAGCAATCTGTCTGGCAATCACGACACTTACCTCGGTGGGTTCTACCACACCTAGCACATGTAAGAGACTAACTACCTCCTTGTGCCACACTACCTTGAGACTTTTCCGGTTTAGCTCTGAAGTGTTGGGAATATTTACCTTTATGCTCACTTTTGTTTCTGGGTGAAAGTGCACTAGCAGATGATGTAGTAGGTCCCTTTTGCTTTTGCTAAAAGGACGAACGATTAACACTACCTTTCTGCTGCCCGAACTCATTCCCTGTCTTAGCTTTTTTATTTCTGATTCTTCACTCTCCGTAAACTTCTCTTTTTCAATCTGCTGCACATAGACCATCAACCTTGATATCTCCATGTCCCCAATTAGCATAGTTTCCTTGCCCTCTTTGCTTGATAGAAGAGACAACCTCGCAACAAAAAAAACTCATTCTACTCCTCATATTCGCAACCATATCCGTACCATAACGGGATAGTTGGGTGAACTTCAACCCATACTCATGCACACTCAAAAAATCTTGGTTAAGTGTGAGGAACTCTCGTACCTTAGCCTCTTTCAATTCTCGGGGAAAGAAACGCCTCAAGAAAGCCTCTTTATAACAAGCCCAACTCGCAGGTGGTGCATCCTCTGCTCTACACTCTTTCCACTGATCAAACCAAGTCCTAGCAACATTTTTCAGTTGATATGCAGCTAGTTCAACTTGTTCAGTATCGGCAACATGCATAACTTCAAATACTTTCTTCAGTTCCTCAATAAAATTCTCTGAATCCTCAGTAGTGCTTTAACCCGTGAAACTTGGAGGATTCATCCTCAAGAGCTCTCGGATCCTAGAAGTATCATTGACTTCCTGTCTAGCTCCCCTTTGTTGCACATCTTGATTGGTCACAACTTGGCTCAACATTCGGATAGCCTTACGGAACTCAGCATTGGTAACGTCTTCTTGAGGTTGCACTTCAGGTGCATTCGGTAACTCTTTCTCCTCAACATTACGCCTAGAAGGTCGACCTCTGACAGCTCTTCGAGGAGGCATGATTATTTGAAAATACGCGCAAGAATGAATTAAAAGGAAACTTTTTAGAGATCAAACTCTAACGCACGAAATGTGAGTTAAAGAAGTGAAAAAAATTTCCTAAGTGTTGCAGCCTCAGAATTATAGATGTGGCGCACTTCACACCGATAACTAGGACTCTACAGACACGGCTTCATAAACTCCCTAGGACTATTAAACTCTGTGCTTTGATACCAAGTTTGTCACGCCTCGAGCCTACACCCCAGACGTGGCTGGCAGTCAAGAACCATTGCTGGCCCCAAGCGAACCCTTGGCCTGTCTTACTTACTCAGCGGAATACTTAAACACGAGAAGTATTACTCATGCAATAACTTTAATAAATACAAATCGTAGTCAAAATGGCAACCAAAGTCTTAAAGGTATACAACTGAAATGAATAAGACTGGAGCACTAAAAATATATGCCTATGAAGCTTCTAAAACAAAGAGGGATGTCTGGACAGGACCCCCGATCATCCTAACAACTGAAAACTAGAAAGCAACTGATAAAAAGAGTCCTCCGGAATGCAAGGAGGCTCACCAACTGACTCTGAGTGCTGAACTTGATCAATGAGGCATTGGATGTTGATCTTGGTTACCTATGTCTGCATCATAAGATGATGCAGGTCAACGGGCATCAATGAATTGAATGTACGAGTATGTGAGTTGGAATGCTAAACACAACTTAAGCTTGAAAGAAATCTGAAAGAACACTTACCTTGGCTCTTCTCAACTCATGAATAACTCAACTCAATATAAAGCAATAAAACACCTGCAATATCTATAAAAAGCTTTATAAAACAGTGGAAAACAACTTAATTTATTAAAGAAATGCAATAACAAACTCAATTTTATTTATATAATAAAGTAATATAGTGTCTGTGGGAGATTCTCTAACCAACAATCACCACTATAAGTCAAAGTGGTGATATAACATCTTGCCCACGTTGCTAGAACTATCCTATATTTTTCCATCATATAGAATGCTTAACTTAGTGGATCCACTAGTCTATGCTAAAAGCATCATAAAGAGTCATCTAAAAAGTATGATGCTTTACTACCTATGATGGATACATGGTTTATAGAGACTTGAGTTAAGTCAACTCGCATCCCCATATCGGTGCTCAATATTAATCCCAAAATATACTTAGCTCATATGTTTTAAAAACAAACTTGTTTCTTTGGTTTAAGATAATTACTCATAACTTAGCTTAAAGGCTCTCTTGAAATCGATGTTCCCTTTTCTTGGTCAACTGTGAAAACATTTATAAACTCTTTAGGAATACTTAGTTCCCTTATAGCTTTTTGAGAAATGAACTCAATTCTTTACTCTTTATTTAACTTGAAACTTAAGTCTTAAAACAAAGTTAAAACATTTGTTAAAGACTTTGGAAAAACTTTATGAACTTCTCTTGACTTACTTCTTAACTTTTAGACTTGACTCTTAACTTCTTGACTTTGATCCTAACTTTCCTTGAATTGGATTATGGATTCAAGGTTCATGATCTCATGTTTATGGATGATTTCTTGATGTTTATTTGTACCTTAGATTGTTGGAATCAACTAAGAAACATAGGTACATTGCTAAGGAACACGTATGAAAAGGTGTGGAAGAAATGGGGAGAACTGTCGTCCCTGGTTGAGAGGCGTGGGGCGCCAGCCCTTAAAGTTCAGAAAGCTTTCTGGGGCACTCTGGCTGGCGCGGCAAGCCAGATCCCAAAGTTCAGAGGAACTTTTGTGGCGCTCTGGGAGGGGCGGCGCCCCAACTCCCTCCCCAGAAAACTCCGGACTTTCTTCTTTGTTTTTCAACTCTAAACCCGCAAATTTCACTTGGTTCTTTCCCCAAACACTTCGAATCACTTATGCCCTCAATACATGATAGATTAGACCCGAAATTACTCCCGGAAACATGAATCAAATCGCAAGAAACTCCAACAACACAACCCACAAGATATTCAACAAAACATTCAACAATGTTCATCAAGAACTCAATTTCTTAACTTTCAAAGACCTAAATTTACTGAATTGAATCATGGTTGGCGCGTGGGTGAACTAAACGAATGCTATGTGATCTCACATACCTTGTAGGGATCACCCCCGATGAAATCCACAAGCTAACCTCGAAGAAATCGACGAATCTTGAACGTTATTTTCCTTTCTCCTCTTTTCTCCTCTTCTCCAAGCCCTAGCGTAAAATTCACTTTTCTAAACTGACTAAAATCTGAATTTACCCCAATTAAACTCCTAAAAACGAATTAGAATAATTAGGTAAGGAAAAGACTAAATTACCCTTCCAAAATCTGGATTAGACTTTCCTTAATCCAACAGCCCAACTTCCAAAGGGCATAACTTACTCATACGAACTCCGAATTGCGCAAACTCAGCGGCGTTGAAAGTATCACTCCAAGAACTTTCCTACCATATCTGGAAGTACCTACAACTTCCAAAGGGAATAACATATGCATCATATTTCATTTCAAGGAAACAAACACTCTAGTTGCATTTTGACCTTAGGGAACAAACACCCTAGATATACCATCTCTCATTTCTAGGGAACAAACACCCTAATTGCATAGATGTCTTGCATTTTTATTTTGGTATTAGTATTTCTCATTTATTCTAATAGCTTAAATGATATTTTTCTTGTGTAAACTGGGGCAAAAATAAATGTTGTGGTGATTCTATTTGATGATTCTTTTAAGTGAGATATTCCTAAGTAATGAGATTTGTATAGCAGGACTCTCCTGGACAATGGGAACTATATTAGCAGGACCCTCCTCATAATGGGATTTGCAAGACACTCCTGGATAATGGGATTAGAAGGACCCTCATACATAATGGGATTTAGTTTAGCAGGACCCTCCTACATAATGGGACTTCGATTAGCAAGAACCTCCTACATAATGGGAATAGTTTAGCAGGACCTTCTTCATAATGGAACTAGCAGGACCCTCCTACATAATGGGATTAGCAGGACCCTCCTCATAATGGGAATAAAAGGACCCGCTTCATAATGGGATTACAGGACCCTCCTACATAATGTGATTTAGATTAGCAAAACCCTCCTCATAATAGGACTAGCAGGAGCCTCCTACATAATAGGATTAACAGGAGCCTCCTCATAATGGGATTAGCAGGACCCTCCTCATAATGGGATTAACATGACCCTTCTACATAATAGAATTTGGATTAGCAAGTCCCTCTTCATAATGGGACTAGCAGGACCCTCCTACATAATGGGATTAGCAGGACCCTCTTCAAAATGGGATTAGCAGGACTCTGCTCATAATGGGATTAACAGGACCCTCCTGCATAATGAGATTTAGTTTAGCAGGAGATTTAGTTTAGCAGGACCCTCCTACATTATGGGACTTAGATTAGCAGGACCCTCTTACATAATGGGATTAGTTTAGCAGGACCCTCCTCATAATGGGACTAGCAGGACCCTCCTACATAATGGGATTAACAGGACCCTCCTACATAATGGGATTAGCAGGACCTTCCTCATAATGGGATCTACATAATGAGATTTAGATTAGCAGGACCCTCATGGACAATAGGATTAGAAGGACCCTCCTACATAATGAGATTTAGATTAGCAGGACCCTCATACATAATAAGATTTAGACTAGCAGGACCCTCATACATAATGAGATTTAGTTTAGCAGGACCCTCCTACATAATGGGTTTAGTTTAGCAGGACCCTCATGGAAAATGAGATTAGCAGGACTGTCACGACCCAGACCGTCGTGATTGGCACCCACACTAACTCTCTGGTGGGAGAACTACTACTACAACCCAAACCAAGCAACTAATCTAAAAACTAACGCATTTAAGTCAAACATTAAGGAAATAAAAATAAAGTTCCCATAAACGGTAAGAAAAGTCTAACAATAATAACTAAACATGCGGAAGAATAACCTAGAACCTGAAAGTCAATATACCAAAATATTCTAACAATGAACCAAGTCTAAAAAAGAAAGGGATACAACCCCAACTAATGAACTAATCAACTAGCTAAAACAAATGTCTAAATCTGGAAATGGTGGACATAGACGAAAGAGAATCCCATGGTAGCCCGAAAGAATTGGCTCACCTTTGAATTCGAAGGGACGATCACTGATCTTCTAAGCGAGGTCTGTCAATAGCTTCTTAAAGATGCCCTATACTCAACAAATATAAGAGCAAGTGCAGAATAAGTACACAACCATAGTGTACTGGTGGATCATGCGGCTATCCCACCAGTGCAACATAAACAAGTCAAACAACATTATAATCACATGCATATACATCAACATATACAATATTATCAACATTTACGAACAACAAACAACTTCACATTTTATATCAAATCATTGGTCCAGTAATGGAACCCAAACCCAAACAATTAGCATGCCGAAACATGGAAACCGATCCCATATTTATGCCGGAACGTGGCAACCGATCCCATTTTTATGCAGGACCATGGCAACCGATCCAAGTTAGTTATGTCGGAACGTGTCAACCGATCCCATTCACACACCACAATCACAATCACAATCACAAGTATATCATCAAGATCATACATTTAAGTCATGATTTCATGGCATTCATAGATTATATATCTCATTTACAACAAGTGGGATCAACATTGCAACATTCATACATATACAAGTATCATAATGAAGCAAGAACAAACATACATCACACAATCATAGAATTACAACCATCACATACCTTGAAACAAGCTTGAAACACTAAGAAACTTGATCCTTCCCTTTCCGAATTCGTTTCGCTTGTTCTTGGTCTACAAACAATCAATATAATATAGGAATCAATAAACAATCATTAATTGCCCGAATTACTAACAATTCTATGAACCATAGATCAAACCCATGATCCCAATTATCCAAATTAGGATTGTTTTCACCATAGAATCTATAACAAAATCCTCCTTATCAATATTCACCCATTCTATTACGTTCTAAGGATCGAAGAATGGATTCGGAGAGTGAAAAGCTTACTTTTAGCCTCAAGAATGGTGAAAAATGAGTAGGAGTCGCCTGGGAGTCGTTCATTAGCTCAAAAAGTCAAAAAGTGCATAATGAGGTCGTTTAGAGGTTTATTAATGACTTTAATTCGTGTCGGGCCCGCCACAGCGGCCTCGCCAAAGCGGCAAAACCCAGCGCCAAAGTGGCATTCTCGAGACAGAGAATTATTTCAAGAATTCCAAATTTTCCATTTCACAACACACCTCTAACCCACGATGCTCAGTAAATACCTTTTATGCTAAGATCGATTTCGTGAGTTCTACTCGCCCGTATTCAGTTCCTTAAAGGCGTACAGATTCCTTAACGAGTTATCTAACTACTCGTGTAATCACAATCATAAATGATTTACCCGATTGTTTCCAGATTTCCCTACACCTCAATGACTCCGATTTCGTCCAAATCTGGAAAAGGTTGGGAAAATCCAAATACTACAAAAAAAGTTTTTTGGACCCAAATTTTCCTCCATTGGCTTTTCTATAACGACGGGAACAGGTCATTACAGTAGATACCAATTTACCCATCACTCATGCTCGAGGGACAAAACTTAGGGAAAATAGGCTAAGGAAGGAATGAAGTAGTACCTAAATCGGCGAATAATTGGGGATACTTGTCTCGCATGTCTCTCTCAGTTCCCTAAGTGGCTTCCTCAACTCAATGATGCTTCCATTGAACTTTCACGGACTTAATCTCCTTGGTCCTCAACTTACGCACATCAAGATCAAGAATTGCAACCGGTTCCTCCTCACATTGGAGGTCCTTGTCTAACACAATTTAGTCTCACTTAATGATATAATATCGGTCACCATGATACCTCTTCAACATGGATACATGAAATACCGAATGAACACTCGATAAATTAGGAGGTAAAGCCAAGCTATACGCCACCGGTCCTACACATTCAAGAACTTCATATGGACCAATGTATCTAGGACTTAGCTTAACTTTCTTACCAAATCTCATTACCCCTTTCATGGGTGATACCTTAGGAAGAACATTTTCACCGAATTGAAACTCCATGTATCTTACCTTATGATCCGTATACTTATTTTGTCTACTCTGGGCTGCTAGAAGCTTAGCTTGAATACTATTCACCTTATCTTAAGCATCCTTCAATAAATCAACCCCCAAAGGCTTCACATTGCCAGCCTCAAACCATCCTATGGGTGATCTACATCCCCTCCCATAGAGTGCCTCAAATGGTGCCATATCAATGCTAGAGTAATAATTATTATTATAGGAGAACTCACACAAAGGTATGAATTTATCCCAATGCCCTCCAAAATCAAGCACACATTCCCTCAACATGTCTTCTAACACTTGAATAGGCCTCTCTGACTACCTGTCTGTCTGTGGATGGAAGGTTGTACTAAAAGTGAGTTGTGTTCCCAATTCATCATGCAATTTTCTCCAAAACTTGGATGTGAATTGGGTACCACGGTCTGAAATGATAGATAGGGGCACCCCGTGCAACCTCGCTACCTCTTTCACATAAACTTTAGCCAATTGTTCGGCATTGTTATCTATTTTTACCGGAATAAAATGGGCTGACTTAGTCAATCTATCAACCACTACCCAAATAGAATCAAACTTTCCCAAAGTCTTGGGAAGACCAACCACCAAATCCATGGCTATTCTTTCCCACTTCCATTCCAGAATTGGCATTCTTTGATGTAACCCTGCAGGCCTTTGATGTTCATATTTCACTTGTTGACAATTTTGACACTTCTCTACAAATTCCTCTATGTCTTTCTTCATGCCCCGCCACCAATAAATTCGCTTCAGATCTCCATACATCTTGGTCACACCCGGATGAATAGAATATCGCGAACCATGAGACTCTGCCAATAATTTCTCAATCAAGTAATCTACTCTAGGAAGGCATATTCTCCCCTTGAAATGTAGCACACCCTCCGCATCAAGAGTGGTCTCTTGTACCTTTCCCATCGCAGTCTTCTTTTTAAGTTCCTCCAAATTCTCATCTTCAAATTATTTGGTCTTGATCTCCTCAATGAATGTTTCCCTTACCTCAATACTAGCTAGCACCCCACCTCTTTCTGAGATGCCCAATTTCATGAACTTAGACTCTAAGGTCTGAATTTCTTTAGCCAAGGGTCGCTTGGCTACACTTAAGCAAGTTAAACTACCCATACTCACCGCTTTTCGACTAAAAGCGTCTGCCACCACATTAGCCTTGCCCAGATGGTATTGAATGGTCACATCATAATCTTTAAGTAACTCCATCCACCTTCGTTGTCTCAAATTCAGATCCTTTTGAGTGAAAACATGTTGCAAACTACGATGATCAGTAAGCACTTCACACTTAACACCATAGAGGTAATGCCGCCATATCTTAAGAGCAAACACTACCGCTGCCAATTCTAAAAAATGTGTTGGATAATTTCTCTCATGCACCTTCAATTGACGCGAGGCATAAGCTATAACATTCTTATCATGCATCAACACAGCACCCAAACTAGAATGTGAAGCATCACAATAAACAATAAAATCTTTACCTTCAACCGGTAATGCTAGTATAGGTGCGGTGGTCAAGAGAATCTTGAGCTTTTGAAAGCTCTCCTCACATTTTTCAGTCCATTCAAATGGTATCTTCTTTTCGGTCAAATTAGTCAAGTGCAATAAAAGCAAAAAATTTCATAAATCGACTATACTAGCTAGCGAGCCCAACAAAACTCCTAACTTCCATCACAGAACTTAATCGGACCCAATTCTTAACCGCCTCAATCTTTTGAGAATCTACCATTAACCCTTCTTTTGAAATTACATGCCCCAAAAATGCAACCAATTTTAACCAAAATTCACACTTAGAAGATTTAGCATAAAGTTTTTGCTTCCCAAGAACACCCAAAACACTACGAAGATGGTTGGCATTCTCTTCCTCACTTTTCGAATATACCAAAATATCATCAATAAAGACTGTAACGAACTAATGAGGAAATGTTTTTAACACCCCATTCAACAAACTCATGAAAGTTGTTGGTGCATTGGTCAAACCAAAAGACAACCAAAAACTCATAGTGCCCATAGCGAGTTCTAAACGCCGTCTTGGGCACATCCTCAGGCTTAATTTTCAATTGATGGTAACCGGATCTTAGATCAATCTTCGAGAAAACTGATCACCTTGCAATTGGTCAAAAAGATTATCTATTCGAGGCAAAGGGTACTTGTTTAAAATAATGACCCTATTCAATTGCCGGTAATCTATAAACATTCTCATACTACCATCATTTTTCTTAACAAACAAAACTAGGGGACCCCATGGGGATGCACTAGGACGAATAAATCCTTTATCAAGAAGTTCTTAGATTTTAGCCTTAAGCTCTTTTAATTCTGCCAAAGCCATGCGATATGTAGGGATAGAAATGAGGCGCGTACCAGACTCTAAATCAATGCAAAAATCTATATCTCTATCCGGAGGCATACCAGTCAAGTCATTAGGAAACACTTCACTAAACTTAGACACCACAGGAATAGACTCAATGGATGGAGCCTCAATCTCAACATCCCTAACATAAGCCAAATAAGCCAAAAAACCCTACTTTACTAATTTACTAACCTGAAGAGAGGATATAGTCTTAGCTTGCTTAGGCTTGTACACCCCTTCCCACTCTAATTTTTCCTTTCTCGGAATTTCTAGAGTTACAGACTTAGTATTACAATTAAGCACATCATAATAGGGGGACAACCAAGGCATGCCTAAGATTATGTCAAAGTCAATCATATAAAAAATCACTAAATTAGCCCAAGTTTGAAATCCCATAAACAAAATAGGACAAGCACGATAGACATGAGTAACTATGACTGACTCTCCACCTGGGGTAGAAACACGAATAGGGGCATCAAGAATATCACAAATCATATCAAAATCTGAGGCAAATCTCACGGATACATATGAATAAGTAGAACTTAGATCAAACAACACATTAGCCATCCAGTCACAGACAAGAATAGTACATGTGATCACCGCATCAGACGCCTTAGCCTCATTTTTTCCAGGAAAACAATAACACTGAGCCCTATCATCATGACAAGCCACTTCCCTACCTAGTTGCTCGTTTACCCTACCTCCGTTACCATTTCCTCTACATCCACGGCTTCGCTGATTACCTCCTCGCCCACCTTATGGACGTCCTCTACCATTATTACCATTCCCCGTGGGTACCACTGATCTAGAATGCTACTATGTGGAATCTAACACACGTGGGTGGGGACAATCTCTTCTCATATGCCCAGGTTCTCCATAGTTATAACAAGTACGATCAAAAGATGGTCTGCCACCCGTCGAAAGTGCGACTCCCTGGATATCCTGAAAATTATGAGATGGAGTTTCCGAGTAACTACCTGTAGAGGCGGGGATAGCGGACTGAATTGGCTGGGCTGCAAGCGTTGGCCTTCCGGACCCCTAGGAATAAGAACTTTGAAAGTTACCCGAGTTCTTGGCCCTTTTTGCCCAAGTCTTAGCATGACCGTCTCACCTCACCCCTTCCACTTTCTTAACTTAGTTTGTCACCTCATTAAAGCTTCTCCCTGCAGAAGTCATATGAAAAGATAATACTTGCAACTCAGAATTTAGTCCCCTAATAAATAACCTGATCCTCTCCTCCTTAGTAGTCACCAATTGAGTAGCATATCTAGACAAAGCATGGAACTTGGCCTCATAAGCAGCCACAGCCATACCACCTATCTCCAAAGCCATGAACTCATCCTTTTTGCGATCCCTCAACGTCCTAGGAACATACTTCTCTAGAAACAGAAATTGAAATTGGGTCCAAGTAAATGGAGGTAAGGTAGAAGATCTACATTCCATGTAAGCTCTGCACCATTGCTTAGCCTCACCTTAAAGTTGGAAAGACACAAACTTAACCCCATGCTGATGAACAATACCCAATTTATGAAGCCTCTCATAGCAATCCAGAATGAAGTCATAAGCATCCTCATTCTCAGAACCAAGAAATACAGGAGGCTTTAGCTTCAGAAACTTAGTCAACATTTCATGCTCATTACCCATCATAACAGAACCCAACAAAGGATGGAAGAAGGCATCATTACCTTCACTCCCACCCACCTTGGGTGCAGTGCTAGTAGCAGGAGGATTAGTAGTAGCTTTAGTTGCTTGAGCAGAAGGAAGCACTCCAGGACCAACCAATCCCTTTAAGAATGACATGATCTGTTGAGCTAACACTGGATCCAAAGGAAGAACACATGTAGTCTCAGCCTGCACCTCTCCCTCTTGTCCCAAATCCTCAACATCAACATCAATATTCTCTTCGTTCTCTTCATGATGCGCAGGAGGGTTGTCATTCATAGGAGCATTCTCAACAGGAGCTCCATTTCCAACAGGTTCTACTCTTCCACGGCCTCAACCCCTAGCTCTTTTTCTACCCCTGCCTCGACCGCGACCTCTCACTGTAGATTCCTCAACCGGAGCATTGACGGGAGCTACGGGCCTAACGACGTTGAATCTAGTATTAACCATCTGCGAACAGAAGAGTGAAGGAGGTTAGATACCAATTTGAATTAAGTCATAGGACGAAAGGAGAAAAGAGAAAAATAGAGATTTCCAAAAGTCTTATAGCCTCTCGAAGAAAAGTAAAGGCGTCTCTGTACCATTCCGTGAGACTCTACAAGACTCGTTTTGGCACATCGAGATCAACGAACCTAGGCTCTGATACCAACTTTGTCACGACCTAAACCGTCATGATTGGCACCTATACTAACTCTCCGATGGGAGAACCACTACTACAACCCAAACCAAACAACTAATCTAAAAACTAAGGTATTTAAGTCAAACACTAAGGAAATAAAAATAGAGTTCCCATAAACTCTAAGAAAAGTCTAACAATAATAACTAACAATGCGGAAGAATAACCTAGAACCTAAAATTCAATGTACCAAAACATTCTAACAATGAACCAAGTCTAAACAAGAAAGGGATACAACCCCAACTAATCAACTAATCAACTAGCTAAAACAAATGTCTAAATCTGCAAATGGTGGACATAGACGAAAGAGAATCCCATGGTAGCCCGGAAGAATTGGCTCACCTTTGAATTCGAAGGGACGATCACTGATCTTCTACGCGAGGTCTGTCAATAGTTGCTTGAAGATGCCCTGTACTTAACAAAAATAAGAGCAAGTGTAGAATAAGTACACAACCATAGTGTACCGGTGGATCACGCGGCTATCCCACTAGTGCAACATAAACAAGTCAAACAACATTATAATCACATGCATATACATCAACATATACAATATTATCAACATTTACGAACAACGAACAACATCACATTTTATGTCAAATAATTGGTCCTCTCATGAAACCCAAACCCAAACAGTTAGCGTGCCAGAACGTGGCAACTGATCCCATATTTATGCCGGAACGTGGTAACCGATCCCATTTTTATGCCAGAATGTGGCAACCGATCCAAGATAGTTATGCAGGAATATGGCAACCGATCCCATTCACACACCACAATCACAATCACAAGTATATCAACAAGATCATACATTAAGTCATGATTTCATGGCATTCATAGATTATCTATCTCATTTACAACAAGTGTGATCAACATTGCAACATTCATACATATACAAGTATCATAATGAAGCAAGAACAAGCATACATCACACAATCGTAGAATCACAACCATCACCTACCTCAAAACAAGCTTGAAACCCTAAGAAACTTGATCCTTCCCATTCCGGATTCGTTCTGCTTGTTCTTGGTCTACAAACAATTAATATAATACGGGAATCAATAAACAATCATTAATACCCAGATTACTAACAATTCTATGAACCCTAGATCAAACCCATGATCCCAATTATCCAAATTAGGATTGTTTCCACCATAGAATCTATAAAAAAAAACTCCCCCATAAATATTCACCCTTTCTATTATGTTCTACGGATCGAAGTACGGATTCGGGGAGTGAAAAGCTTACCTTTATCCTCAAGAATATTGAAAAATGAGTAGGAGTCGCCTGGGAGTCGTTTCTTACCTAAAAAAGTAGAAAAGTGCGTAATGAGGTCATTTAGGGGTTTATTAACGACTTTAATTTGCATCGGGCCTGCCACAACGGCCACCACCCCACCACAGTGGCCCCGCCAAAGCGGCGAAACCCAGCGCCAAAGCAGCATTCTCAAAACTGAGAGTTATTTCAAGAATTTCAAAATTCCCATTTCACAACACCCCTCTAACCCATGACACTTAGTAAATACCCTTTACGCTAAGATCGATTCCTGGAGTTCTACTCGCCTGAATTCAATTTCGTAAAGGCGTACAGATTCCTTAATGAGTTATCTAACTACTCATGTAATCACAATTATAAATGATTCACCTGATTGTTACAAAATTTCCCTACACTTTAATGACTCCAATTTCGTCCAAATCTGGACAAGGTTGTGAAAATCCAAATACTACAAAAAAAAAAATTGGTTCCCAAATTTTCCCCCGTTGGCTTTTCTATAATAACGGGAACGAATCGTTACAAGGACCCTCCTACATAATGGGATTTAGTTATTTTCTCCTAGGATAAACACTTCCTAGTCTGAGACCGTTATTTTTTTATTTTCTCCTATGATAAATGCTTCCTAGTCTGAGACCATAATTTTTCATTTTCTCCTAGGATAAATGCTTCCTGGTTTAAGACTTTATTTATTTTTCCTCCTAGGATAACACTTTCTAGTCTGAGACCGTTATTTTTTATTTTCTCCCAGGATAAATACTTCCTAGTCTAAGATATTTATTTTTTATTTTTCTCCTAGGATAAACACTTCCTAGTCTGAGACTTTTATTTTTCTCCTAGGATAAACACTTCCTAGTCTATATTTGAAAATTTACATATGCTAATAACTCACAATATTTTCCAGTGAAAACTGGAACAAATATTTTGTTTATTTCTTTTGTTTGTGATGGTTTTCAGGTTTCTTCAAGAGAAACATGGATTTGAAATTTAAGAACAAAGTTTCAACTATTTTCAAAATGTATCAATCCCCATGATAGCTAGAATCAGCTTCTTAATTGGATGTAGCAACCTGACCTCCTAACACCTGGTTCTATTCAGCTATTGATCAACAAAACAACCAGGCATTCAAGAACATTTTTAAATTTTCATTTTGAATAGTGTCAAAAACTCACTCTAAGTGTCAAGTTAAGCATTGAATCCATTCAAGATCAAGATAATCACCAAAATCAAGGTGATATCCCAAATTCAAGATTCAAGTGAAGACTCAAGAGAAGTTGCATAGATAGGAGCTTGTACATTTATTTTTCTTTTAACTATTAGATTTCATTTTTTTATGTAAGGATAAGAGCCGCAACCTAGAGGCTCGGTGGAACCTCACTTAACTTCCAACTTATTACCTCATCTCCTTGAACTACACGCGACTTGATTCCCTTATAACCTGAGATATGTAGGATGTCCAAAACCAAGACTGGGTCGCACAAATATTTCCTTAAAATACAAGTCCGGTTAAAATTTGTAACATTATCAACTTCTTTGTCTAAAAACTCTTCGTGTTTCCAGTCAAAGAGAGGCAAACTGTAGACACGTAATTTTTTACCGAACTTAAGGTCTTACACCAATTTTAGTACATATATATTGCTTTTATATATAAATTAGGTATTTTTCTTTTATCGTATTTTAGTAAGTTTATTTTAAAAGATTTGAAAACTACAAAAACAATATGTTTTCTTTTAATTTAGATTTAATAAATAAGCTAGTGTTTCTTAATTATATTTTTAGATTAAGTATTTAACTTTTCTTATATTTTATTAATTCAAGATAGTAAGTTAATATTTTTATTATTATATTTTATATATAATTTAATTAAAAATAGTCACTATACCTACACTACCCCATTTCTCCCACGCACACCCTATATCTCTACCCACAACTCCCTCACATCTCTAGCCACTAACCCACAACACATCAACTCACCCCTACACACTATATACAACTATACACAGATACACGTACAAGAATATATACTATACTAACTACTCCTAGAAAAGGGATGGACACAAACAAGTAGACACCAAAACTTGGAAGAAACACACCCATCAACACAACACGAAAAAAAAAAGGGAGAAAAAAGAAAAGGAAAAAACACGAATGAGAAAACACGTTGAGGTTTACTTCATGGCTTCGAGTTCGTGGTTCCTTATTGGAATTGTTTTCTTTTCATGAATTGATTTTCGCAAGAGGTAATATTTAATTTTTGTTGTATGATTTGATTTCATAATTATATAAAATTTGATTTCAATGTTATGAAGTTGTTCGAACTTTATGCATGTTTAATTTTAGCACTATAATATTAAAATATGTTTGAACCTTTTATATAATTAAATTTAGAAATAAAATTGTATAACGTGATTATTTCTTGCATCATTATCAAAAGTTTTTGTGTTTGTGCCTTATTAATTTTGATGAATTCTATGTGGATTTGTGTTCAAATAAGTGATAAGTTATTTTTGTGCAATAATATGGGTACTGTTTTTATCTATTGAGTGTTAACTTAGCTTTGTTCTTTTCTAAAAAAAAATTTATATATTTTTTTATAATAATAATAGTAATAATAATTATTATTATTATTATTATGATTATTATTATTATTATTATTACTATTATTACTATTATTATTATTATTATTATTATTATTATAGATTTACAGGATTGGCGACCTGGCAGTAATCCGCCCAGTCAAAGATCTAGCAAGAACTGAAATACACAAGAATTTTTATATAGTTTCTCAAACTGCATGGTGTTAATTTACCTGAGCAAAGGGTCTATCAAGGATTTAATACATACTTCTTATTGAGCCCATGTGTCTGATAGTTCTAATCGGGTATAAGGTGCCCTTTTTCAACTCATTATCGGGTTGTGAACCACAACTGACCAGACGGAACCAATAAGAGTAGTACTAGATCCGACTATACCTCGATCTCAGAACCAAGTCGAGAAACCATAACAAAATTCCTTTATATTTTAATAAAGCTTAGATCGTTCATGGTCTATATAGGAGAGAAGTTAGTTATTCAACATAGATATGAGATCTTTAGCCGGACATAGTCCTGGCTAGGAAAGGCAGAGCTAAAAGAAGACTAAAAATAAAAATACCTTATAAAGATGGTCGTCACCAAAGTCCAAGATGTGAAGAACTGGCCGGATATTTATGTAAAATCAAAACAGTGCTTACAAAGGGACTTTCTTTACAAAATTTACAAAACTATATGAAAGAGAAAGCGTTGTATTTTTTCGGATGCTCTTCTTCTAAGAAAAACCAAGGCTTTTATAGAAAAAATAAAAAACAAAAGGAATCTATGTACAGTAAAAGGGGTCCCACAAACGGGTCCCTAAACAGTGTATCTACTGTTAATGAACAGTGTTTCTACTGTCGAGTGGGCTCCGGGCAAAAATATATTTATTGTTGAGTGGTCTCAAGTTTCATTGGTGTTGTTTTCGTCAGGTCTTTCCTTTGCCACGTTTTTCATCCATGACCTTCATTTGTTGCAGGAATTCTTCTGCATCTTGTAGTTCTGTGGCAGACAATATATTAAATGTTTCAGCCTATTGTGACTCTTTTGCGCTTGTTTCACTCCTCATTGAAGTGTCCGATTTATTGATCTAGGTTATAGTTTGAAGCATATTTTTTCTTACTTCTTCTAGATAGTCCTGAATCATGCTTTCCTTATCTCCTTCTTGAAAGGAGATTCTTCTGGCAATATGCCTTACTGAGTTTTCATCAATAATTCCCTTTTGAGAAATTTTATTATATTTCTTGATTCTTTCGCTAATGGTATCCAAAAGCTCTTGACCAATTAATTGCTTGGTTTTTGAATCTTGTATCACTAGTTTGTCCCAAAAGTTATTGTAATAGGTCTTGTATAGGCAAGGAATATTTTCCTCTGTGAAACTTACTTCAGGAGTCCATTTGTGGATCCATGGTATCGAAAATTCGATCAAGAAATAGATTTATCTATCTTTTCTAACCAGCAGATATGATCTGTATGATACAACTTGTTTAAGTCTGGTGACACTTTTGTCCATTCCTTGTATAACTTGAGGAACTGTTCAGTTAATATTTGAACGGTAGGACCATGATATGACCACCAATTTATAAACCAATTTGGAATTGGTTCTGCAAATATCTTTGCGCACACTTTTATGAACCAAGTGTGTTTATGTTTATCATTGTTATATTAAAGCACTTTATCAAATGGTTGGATATAATCCCAATACGTGAAATTCATTCTAGTATTGTTGAGGCTTATCTGCCTCTCTTCATGATAGAAATACCCCATTCTTCAACGGATATAACCTGTTTAATAATGATTTTTGAGAAGTTATAAACTTTCTCGTGTGGGCTATAACCCGTACAGGAGAAGTGCTGAAGTTCTGCACTTCCTGAGCTTATCAAGATTTCTTCTTAATATGACCGAGTTTTGTAAGACTCTCCCGGATAATATAATCCGTTGATTAGGTACCTTTGGAATATCTTCCAAGGTTCATCTTTTCGCTGGAGATCAGAATTTTCTAAAAGAAATACCATTTCTTTTTTCTGTAATTTTTCGTAGGATTTGATATCATCAGCATCCTCATTTGTGATAGAAATACTTTTGCTTTTGAGCAGCCAGGTATTCCTACATGTGGCCATATAACGAACTATCTTTTGGAATATCTTCCAGATTAACCATTTACCTTGAACTAGATGAAGATTCTTCGTGGGAAGAAATCTTCTTATTTATCAAAGTTCGTCTTCCGATTTGTATGAACGGGGAATTTGATGAGGATCTGTATGACGATCCTTGATAAGATTGTGGATTGGCTGTGGATCCTAATAACGTTCAAATATACTTCTTGAAAAGAAATATAAGCGATCGTATGCAATATATTTACCCAACTATGAGTCGGGGTCCATCCCATAGAGATTATGGAAGAATATTGTCAATAGTAAATATTTAACTCGATAGTCGATATATAAAAATGGGGGGATTTAAATTGAAATAAAATAAAAACAATAAAAAGATAGCTTTGAACTAAGTATTTATTTATATTCAGATTATTAAAAGTAAATAGGAATGTGTTCCCCATAAGCTCATAACGCGGTAATCCTAATAATAGT
>JAJOOS010004750.1:0-30553 GCA_029582725.1 Solanum chiquidenum
GTCCTCTAGTGAAGGTTCCAAGCCAAGAGTCAACCATAGATCCAACAACAACAAAAAGTAATAAAATCAATTATTAGTCCTCTCAGAAATTATGTTCACTAAAAAATTAATAAATATAATATATAGTTTACTAAACTATCCTTATTAATTTAATAAACATCTCTTGAAAATTGAATAATAGTTATTATTAAGATGATAAAGTATAAGGATATTGTTGGAAAAACATTTACTAATTATTGTCTTAAATTTCTAATATGATACCTATTTTGGAATAATTTTATTTATTTCTTGCTAAAATAACGCTTATTTTGAGACAGTGAAAGTGTTATCTTTTTTTTCTTTTTAATGTTGAGAATCTACGACCCAAACTAGCCGTTTAATTTCGTTTTTCTTCTTTTCTATGCAAGGTATAGCGCTTGAAATATTAAATGTTTCACGTTTATGCAAAAACTAAAAAAGGGTGACACTCTAATAAGGTGTAATATAAACATAATCTACTTTAATCAAACATCAAGTTAATTTCACAACTCAAACCTGTGAGTTTGAAGTCACATAAATACATTATCTTCCAAGCAAGGCTCTCTTTTTATTTAAGGTACTTCCATTTCTTAAAAAAGTATGGTTTTCAATTAGGATAATATTGTTGAAAATACTTTTAATATTTTATCCTTTCAGATGGTGAGTGATGAGTTGGGGTGGGTGGGGGTTGGGGTGGTGTAAAGGGAACATATAATGTGTCAATATAAAACAATGACATTACATAAATATATTCAAATTGTAAAAAGTGATGCAAGAGTACAATGAATTATAGTTGTCAGCCATACCATTTGTTTTATTACTAGGGAAGAGGTGCCCGTGCAAGCACGGGCCCAACGTTGCCACACCTCTGTTTGCCGGTTCCTCTTATCCTCTTTCGTTTGCAGTTTCGCGGAGTTAGCAATTGCGTTCTATTTACAGCTTAGATTTGAATTCCTTAAATGTACTTTGAAATTCTTTTGTAATTCCTTTGTTTCCAACAGTTTCTTGCCGACTACTGAACTTTGTGTAGTCTTCCTGAAAACTGTCTGCATATATATATAGAGAGAACCAAAACATTCTACTTGATTCAACTTCCATCTATCTTTTAAAAAACCTTCGATCTACATATACATATATATATACACACAGGTAGATAAAGATATATATATTATATATATTAGAAATATGGTTGGCAATTGTTTTGTTTGTCGTTATGGCTGTGTTATTTAGATTTGATATCTACAGTATTTACATAATGCTGCATTTTGACTGTTTTTGAGTGTTACTCAGTGCCATTTAGAAAATATCTGTGAAATAAGATGAAAAATGAATTTAGTAGGTAGTTATGGGGAGGAGTTGAATTATTTAAGAATTTAGCAGCGATTGCAAGATTTAAGTACCTGTGAATTTCTTAGAGGTAGGCTGCAAAGTTCACACTATCAGCGGCAAAAGTGGAGGCCATGATATTGCCAAAAGGGTGTTGCCAACCATATTGCAAAAAAGTATTACACTAATAACAAAAGGAGAGTATCAGCTGTTGAAGAAATAGACTGTTGTGATATTCATATACAGTCATCAGATTTAAAATCAATAGGAGAAATGTAAGTATGAATTAATTACTTTTCCATTCAAAGGCTTAACAATTGGTAAATTTTCGAGGGGACATGGGTTGGAAAATGAGTTAATAAAAGTATCAGGACTTCAATTGGCTTTTCAGAGGATGACTAATTTTTATGTTACTAATTATAGGTCTCCCACAAAGGGGGAAGGAGTCAACTGAACATTTCAGCTATTGACAGAAATTTGGCAACAATATTTTCTTTTTGGTTGTTATGCTAGTTATTTTGTGGTGCATTAAAAGATATATTATTGGATAATAATTGAGAGTTGTGTGGAGAGAATGCCTTTTAGTCTTCTTTTGTCATGATTTGTTTCAGCTTGCGTTTACTGCTTTTAGGCGTTGTTGGTGCAGTGACGGGCAATGGCAGATTGCTAGTAATATCTTTTTCGATGATTGACATGATAAACAGTTTTGCTGAAGATGCGTCCTTGTTTTTTGCAAACAACTTCTTTATTTGGATGGTGAATGTCTTTCCTAGTAGTTTGTGTTGGACAGGTATGAGTGGCAACAATTGTTTCTGAAAGATGGAAGGAAATCATGTAAGATAGTTTTTTAAACGATAAGCAAGATGTTGTAGAGTGTTTTACCTTCATGCAACGTATGTCATGAATTTCTGCCACAGTAAGAGACAATAGTTCTTCTCCAGTTTTATCTGAGATCATGGCTGTTGTTGAACCAGTATCATCTTGGATGGTTACTTCAAATTGACATCTGTTGCGGAAGCAAAAATCAATATGTTTATGTTCAAAAAAAAAATTAATTGAAAATTATTATTAGTAAAAGATTTTTTTGGTACCTAGGTGTGAGATGTGTTGGTCGACGACAGGTTGTACAATAGAATCTTCTCTGTGACCAAATTCTTGGAAAGATTTGCTTGCAATCGAAGCAGACTAAGACACAAAATCGTTGAGTTTCATTGGATATTGACAATTGAGCTTGTACGTGGAATATTTGGCCCTGGGCATATATATGAAATGGTAGATTGGATCAACATTTCAATTTATAAACAGATTTAAGATGTAGATGATGCATATACCAAAGATTGTTGCTGGATGTTGACAATAGGCACTATGTGTTCTTCAAATGGCACAAATAAAAGAGAGTCTGTAGCAGTGGTGCTTTTTGTTGTGTATGTGCTGAGGAGTGGTTTTATTTCATCGGACCTGTATGTATAAAATGTTAAAGATGTGAATACATTTATTTGTTCTTATAGTGGTGTATTTTGAATACCATGTCTTTAGCGCGATAGCTTGTGGGTACGGGGGATCAATCTGGATTGTTGTACCAAATCTATTTGAAAGGCCTGCATATTATTTAATAGTTGGTGTTAATTCGACTAATATGTGTTATAGGAGAAATTGTTAATATGTTTGTACTTTACCTGAAGATGATTTTGGTTTGGCCACTTTTCTGGCAACAATTATTGGGAATTCTTGAAGCTCTTTCAGATGTGTGAGAAGTTTATTTCCATATAAGTCAATGAATTCTTCCCAGAGAGTGAGTTTTGTTGGTTTCTTCCTGTTTTTGTTTTAAAAAAAACAGTGTTATAAACTTATAATAGATCATAACTTACATAAATGCAAGGAAAAATGGGAAAAAGTTCATGAAAGAAAGTAAAGAAAAATGTGCTACAATTGCTGAGTCATTTCTGGAAAAATTAAATAAATTGCATAATTTGTTAGACATAATTAACGAAAATTGAAAGCAAGTAATAACTGTTATAAAATAAGGAGGAGATGCGCTGGGGTGATTTCTAAAGTAAAGGTTTGGAATGATTTGAAAAGGTTGGATGTTCACTCCTATTCAAGGGAGCTTGTTATATTGCTAAATTTGAGTTTTTCACAGCTTTTGAATTTGCTGATTTCAGACCAAACATGTGAGCATCATTATATAACTCCAGTACAAATTCCCATTTGTACACACTGTTCCAATAGAAAGCATCTACCTTGGTGAGATTAAGTGAAGTATTACAACCTGCCACTTGCACTGGCCAAAAATAGCAACATAGGGCATAAGCAGAAACATATGCAAATTAGAAGTCTTGAGGAGAATATGAAAATGAGACACATGGGAGGAGGAATAATTGCTCTTAGGGAAAAGTAATAGTCTATGAGATCTCTTATATAGACACACACGAGTATCAAAAAATTAGGAAATTAAACTATAAGTTAATCAAGTTTACAAGTGAGACCAGATAAGAAAATGCCAGAAGCATTATCAGATAACCTCTGAATGCATTGCTCCACAAGCAGTGACTGATAACTTTATTAGCTTTAAATCAAATTAAACTCTACTAATTACAGAAATAAATTCTGCTGGCAACATAATATCTCAGCCTTTCTTGCATTTTCTATATTACAATAAATCAAGAATCATCCAACTTCAAAAAGATGTTTTGATCAAACCAGTCAGTAAAAAAAAAAGCAGAAAAAGAAGCAAATTAAAAGATAAAAACAGTGTGGTTATTTGACAGTTGGTATATAGCTATAAAGGAAACGATGATTGTTTCTTTCTCGAGATTTAGATGATAATTTTCAGTTTTGAAAAGTTGGGAAGTAAAATTGTACTTACTGATAGTCGATGATGATGAATTCTTGAATTCTGCTCCCATTTGAGGCATATGATGGAGGGCTACCATTTATCACGAGGGCAAGAATATCTTGCAGAAAGTAAAGATTTATTAATAAGTTTGTATAGTTATGAAAATGGATTATATGTGTGGTAAGTATAGCGTAAAGATATTTTGAGAAGTACCGAATTCAAAGCCTATAGCTTGATAGTCGAAACTGTCAAACGATGTAGCTTTTAGCAGCGTTGGTGGCAGCAATGGTGGTTCAGGGGGTATAACCTGATCTATTGGTTCAACAATTGTGCCCTTATCAATTGTCCAGGTGAATTGATGAAGAGGATTTCCATACGCCTTGGTTGAGTCGGAGACAAATGCCCCCGATAGCAAATATGTTTGGAAAGGGACAAACTCATTTACATAATGTGTGATATCTGTACCGTACATGACAACTTGTATTTAAGTTTCCTATAAGAGTTTAATGAAGTTAGAAAAATATAATGTAACCGAAATAATAGATAGATAGTATAGATATTCAAAAGAAGTTATTTTTCATAGGGTATATTAAATTTAAAGCATATGAGTATGGATAAAAGTTTACCCATGGATGTGATGGTTTAATTAACAAGATGAAGATTACAAGAAAATATGTAATTATTGATTTTGCAGACAATTATTTAAGGAACACAACTACAACATTAAGCAACACTCTTAGCACAAAAACTAATTATGGAAATCTTCAATTCAATTTTTCGTAAATTTCACAAAGAAAATCAACATCATCGAACTGAAACAGTAACTAAGTTCCCTATAACACAAATTGTGCTTATAAAACAAAGAAGAGTAAAACGTAGATTTAGAGTGATAACAATTACTCCACATCAAAACTCACAAGCAACAGAACAGGCCAAATTTAACTAAAAAGAAACTTCAGAATACAACTTTTTCTAAATTCTACAAAGAAAACCAACAACATTTAACCCAATATGTAAAAACTCAGAAGCAACGATATTTCAACCAAGTAGAAGAGCATTGAATTGAAAATAAATGAATGAAGACAGATTACAGTCAGTAAAAAGCAAACTAAAAATGGTATGCATCATATCTATTTGACTACAAAATGATTTGTGAAAGTAGATGGGTATTTGTTAGTTTAGTGGCAAATACCTCTTCATCTTGTAATATCATCAATTGATATTTCTTGTTTCCCTCCCTGTTGGTTCGAGGATGGCCCTGTTCTATGTAAATCCGGATTGAAAGAAGCAAAATCTAATCGTTGAGTTTCGATCTTTATCCATTGGTCTACAGTGTATTGTTGAAACAATCTTCCTGAATGTAGAATTATATTTTCATCGTCTCGCATTTGAAGCTGATAACAGTAATATTCACGGCAGGAGACACTGTTTCTCTTACGTTTTCCTTTTTGCATAGCTTCAGCTTCTATATCAAGAAATCCATCAATTGTAGCCATATTTGTTATGCTTGGCAATTGTTCATTTTCACAATATTTTTGTCTAGAAGAAGAAGCACCTAAAGGATCAACTTTCTGAATACCACAATGCCATCCATTTTGACCGTATGGAAATAACAATGGATACTGTAGTGGATCATAACAACCATAGTAATAATTTACCAATTGACTCTTATTGCTATTTGTATATACACGAATATGTGGGGTTAGTGTATAACTTTGAGCATCTTGCTCTACCCATATTCTAGCGACTTCTGATGCAGTTGGTAAGTTGTATACTCTTTGATCTAATCCAGCATCGGATTTTAGAGCAATGTAGAAGTCAGATAATTGTGGAATATTTATTAGTGATTTTAGAAATATGGAGTATGGATTAGTTTTTAATATTTCCATCAGCTTTTGTACAGTATCTTCATTCAGTTTGCTTGAACATCCCAATCGATTCCTCAATTCATTTTCATTATCAAAGAAATATAATTGTAAATTTCTTCCTTTTTCTGTAGCTGGTATTAAGTCATCTATAAAGTGATACATTTTTCCCTGAACTCGAAAGGTGGATATACCTTTATATTTTTTTGCTAGTTCTTTGTCATAACTAACTCCAAGAGATGTGAACGCAAAAATGTTGTTGTAAGTTTTTATGTAAGTTCGAAACTGTTCAGATTCATTAGTATTCCCTAAATATAGATTTCTTAAAGTTGTTGGTGGTTGATGTGAAATAAGCCGCACAACACCATTGCCACAACAAAATGCTGGTGTTTCATACTCAAATCTTTTTGCAGCGCAGAATTTACACCGTGGAACATTTTTTAGGATGGAATAATTAACTTCTCTTGAACTACATCCTGCACAATATAGTTACTTCTTAAAACCAATTTTAGTGGGCAAAGATTATTGTAGATTATTGCCTATCTAGTTACCTTACCTATAATGAGAGTTTGCTCATGTGTAGATAATGTGGTGGTGCTGGAGCTAGCACCAATGGAGGCATTATTCTCGATAGCTGGGTTTGCCCGTCTGCCAGCTAGATAGGCATCTTTCTTATTGGATTGTGTCAGTTTGTATAATTCACGCCGTCTAGCTTTTTTATCAGCGTGAACTTTTTCAGAATTCAGATCATTTCTATTACTTTTGTCTGACATTTGGAGTATCCTTATCTATCCTGAATGTGAGATATAAATTATATGTTTAATTTATTTTTCTTATTTATGCACAAAACATTTCAAAATAATTATAACAAATCAAATTATTCTTTGCAGAATTCAGTGAAGATGAAGAAAATTAATACAGAAGGAAAAAGAGAAATCATAATAACAGATGGGAAAGAACATACCTGTAGCTGAAGCCTTAATTGTAATAACTGCAAATCCTTAGTTACACCCTGCACGCGAAAATAATTATAAAATGAATTTAGTATTTTCTACAATTTGTATCTATCAAATACCATATGTTATACTTCTTCAACTTCAATATATGGTATTATTGTGCAGCCATGTGAATTTATGAAACCTTAGACAAACAAAACACAACAAAAATGTGAAACATAAATCTAAAATACAACACGAAAATCATAATCACCCAACTAAAATTATAACGATCAAAATTATTGGGACTTCCAAAATACAAGGAAAATCGAACATCAGAAAAATCCAGATGGAAAAAAGCATATATGAACGGAGGAAGTTGAAAAGAGTTTTGATAAAGAAAATCAAAATAAAATAAACCACAAAGTGAAATTGGAAGACCAAACTAATACTACATCTGACAAAAGACAACCAAAATTTACTGCATGTGAGAATGTATGGGTGTTTCACATATGAACAGAGGAAGACAACCAGAAATCTGAAATGGGAATTCAAAATACAACACGGAAATCATAATCACCCAAAAAAATTTGAAAGCATATGAATTAAAAAACATGGAAAAAGAAGCAAATTTTACATACCCAAATCAAATTTGGTATATTCACACACCTAAATCAAACTTAATCACCCAACCAAAATGATAATCCAACATCAATAACAATCCAAATGGAAAAATAAGCGAACATTCACACACCCAGATGAAATTTGGAACTTCAATTTTGACAAGAAGGAAGATGACGGGAAGAAAAAGCTCAATTGAAACAGGTAAAACCTTACCTAGAGATGCCGAATAGAAGAACTAAACTTTGATGTGTAAACAGTGCAGCATAAATGAAGAACACAGATAGAGTAATGCATACATCTTTTTCTTTTTGAGAGGAAGGCATGCATACATTGATATCAGCAGAGGAAGACACGTTACAACAAGAAATTGAAAAGACAAAATTGATTAAACAAGAAGAAGACACCTAGCCATAATAGAGAATTGAAAAGACAAAAATACCCCTGAACAATGATGAAGCAGGCATGTTGAACAAGCCTTTTCTAATATAAGAGTAATATAATCAAAAACAAATATAATAAAACAAAATGTACCATATTTCATGGTTTTCTCAAAAGAAAGGAAGAAAATCTCACCTGAAAGTAAAACACTTCCTATTAAAGACGATTTTATACCCAAGTTCGAATTCAAAATTTCTAATTAAAAATAAAAAAATATTCACTACTTCATTATAATCTTTGATGATATATTCGTGAAATTTTCATATGCATTTATGTACAAAATTATATGATGTATATTTCACCAAAGTCCAAAATACAATAGTATTTGTATTGTCTCCTTTAGAAAGAACAACATTTAGTTCACACAAAGAAAATATGTGTATAGAAATTGATAAATAAAATCAGGATAGCTATTGTGAGATTTTACTTTATTTCATGTAGGTTTTCTAAAAAAAAGTTATTAAGAATATAGTTTGTTTTTTTTTAGTTATAAAGGGTATAAATATCATAAAAGTTTCATTTTTCTTTATTTTATACTTAAATTTAGTTAATAAGTTGCTTTTCAAAAGCAAAACTATATTTAATAGGGGAAAAAATTGAATTCAACATAAGGAAACTCGATAAGCTAACATCCACCTCATAATATATCACAATCTCTAAAGTCCCACAAAAGGATTCTACTACGACTGTACACAGGTCTTACCCCGATAGAGAGGTGTTTTCCAATGTTTTGTAAGCAAAATAACATAAACAAAGTGCTACATCAACCACTAGGACCAATTTATACTAGCAAGTTGTAAACCCCAGAGCAAGGTCTACTACAGCTTCTTGTTCAAAGAAAAATCATTGGCAACAGAAGATCAGATGAACAACATTAATCCAGATGGTTTTAGACAAAGTAAGATAATGTATGTGCTTACATAAGATTCACTCTTTAACTCCCTTAGTGAGAGTGCTACTTGAAAAACAAGCATATATACTGCACCATCATCGTAAAGATATGCGTGTAATATATAACGCTTGCAGTAATATATAGGCGAAGAAACAACAGTAGACAAGGCAGCAGAGTTGGGAGCCAAGAAGCCAACAACTTCCATTGACACCTACCGAACGTTTACAGGTCCAGTGTTTGCTGCTTTCCTGAAGACTCTTACTACTGGCATCCCATCACCTTCACCGTTCTGGACTCTCCATGACCGATCTTTCTTTCTTTGTGTTTTCTTGTGTTGTTTATGGGGAGCAGTTGAGGGCTTCTTTTTACGAGCTGCCTGGTTAGAAGCAAGTCCATTGGCCATATCAAATGTACTTAAATCACTCAGAACATGATCTAGATGTGCATTAATGTCCTCATCATCATCATCCTCATCCTCATCATCATCATCATCATCCTCATCAGAACCAGACATTATAGGTCCATCAGCATCCTCTGTAACAACTTCATCCTCATCTTCACTAGCTTCATCGTCTAATTCTCCCGGAGGCATTTCAAAGTGTGGCAGCTTCCCATCAACATAATCCTTCAACATCTGACGTGTTGCTCTTGTTTCATCAGGCAGTCCGCTTGAAGCAACATAACCACGAGAGGCACAGTATGCTCTTAAAAGTTCTGCAGCAGTAGGTGGGCGAGACTGTGGCTCATATGGCTTTGGTTTAGGCAGAGATATGTTGTAGACATCCTCGATAATTTTTCTAGGGACTCGATTTGCCACCACCTGTACAGCCTCTCGATGCTCAGTGATCCGGTCAATTGGCAAAACACCACATGCAATCATCTCATATCTCGAACTTGTGAATGATGGAAACACTAAACCCGGGCAATCACATAGAGTAAGTTTAGGAGAGATCACAAGTGTTTGGAAATGCTTTGTCTTCCCGGGAGTAGATGTCACACCAGCTCGTTTTTCCCCCACCAAAGCATTAATGGTTGAACTTTTCCCAACATTAGGATACCCCACAAACCCCACCATCACACTTCTAGATTGAACATCTGCTCCCAAGTTCTCATCAGCATGAGAAGCTGACCTATTCCTAGTCAAAACTATCTCCTCTGCTGCAGACTGTAAACGGGCCAATAGCTCCTCCCTGCCTAATATTTTCGTATCAGCATCACCTGGCTCCTGAGAGCTCGTTGGTACTTCTGAAGCACTGAGAGCAGCAGAGGCAGCTTTAGCTGACCAGAACAGAAAAAGAATCCCTTGCTGATGGAAGTATTCAGCCCATTTCTTTCTGCAGATAAAGCAAGAACCATAAAATTGCACATTCAAAAATAAGAAATCTGATAGGAAACAATAACTATATTATCAGGCATACTGACCTGATAGAAATGGGTAAAAGATCTGCTTTGTTAACAAGAAGCATTGTTTTTTTGTGTTGGTCGACTTCTAGTGCATAAGCCTGCAATTTGCCCCGTCAATGCATAATCTTTATCACAACTTGTATGATATAGATCCAGGTAAAACAAGAGAGGCATCACTAATATCAAGGGTTTTGTATATCAGTATATGTACGAAATCATTACCTTCTTTCTAAAAAAATTCATTAAGAAAGTAAAAAAAAATAAATCAGAATTCAACAATAGTGCATTAGAAGAATGCACAGCCACATGTAACATTATGACAAAGATATCAACACATAAATAGAAAATATATCATAGTTGCACTGAAAGGTACTTCAACCTATGCGAAGCATTGAAATACTTACCTCAAGATCAGGACACCGATAAAAAAGTGGGTCTCGTGCATCAACAACCATTACAAGCTGCGTACGAAGAAACACTAAAATAAATCAGTAATACTATTTTAGATAAAGTAATAAATTTCGTTATTGAAGGGGGGAAAATCAGGAGTGCTCCAAAGAAAGATTAAGAAAACACGTCCATAGAAAGAGGGAAATCATCCAATTCAGAGAGATTAATTGAAAAGGGGAAACCATCCGATCCATAACAATCAAGTAGCAAATAGAAATCCAGTACCTTTTTTATCAATTGCACTAGTAGATCACGGATAAAATTATACTACATAACAAATGGGGGAATTTTTTTTTTTTGAGATTGGTAACTGTTTCTATTTCTGTAAATCAGAACATGGGTTGTACTGAAAACCATATTAACACAATGAACTCTAAAGGCACTGTCCTATCCCTATAATGACTCTAAAACATCAATGATAGAGACAGTGTCATTAGAGTAAATCTGATTACACCAAAAACACAAAGTTAGAATACAATTCAGTTTTACTTGCTGCATATTACTCTCCCTATTCTCAAAAACTCTAAGATTTCTCTCTTTCCAGATAATAAATGGGGAATATCATTAGTAGGAAAGATCAAAAAAGTAAATCCTATCAACAAACTATTGTCCGAAGAGCCCAGAAAGGACAGGTCTAAATGAAGGGGTCCGCAGTCATCTTTTTAAGCTCTTTGCTTACATATACTTCTTTTGCAAAGTCAACATTGTTCAACAAAGCAAACAGGCATACTTGATGCTGGACTTTTCAATAGTTATTATTGCTGATATTATCCAATAGTTGAAACTTGGAAAACAGTGGACATTTTTGAAGTTCCATTATTGCCTAATTAGTCTAAAAGATACAATCGATCAATAAAACTGTGGTACCTTTTGATTAAATTTCACCTTTTCATTTAAAAAGACCAATGAACTAAAACTGTGGGAATCCAGAAATTAGTAGGAGGCAAATATATACGAGGAAATTGTGATATAAGAAGCATGAAAGCAACGTATGGCTAAGAATAATTGACTATTCAGATTGAAGCACCTACGGAATTCAACACTGAGTTTAAAGGTTCTCACAGTTTTCATGGGTCAAACATTTGCAGCCCAATTACTAGGCCAAATTTTAACAACGTTGACAGAGACAATTTGTCATGGGGAAAGTATCTTTAATACAAGGCTGGAAATGGTATTACATACCAGATTACCAACCAATCTTCATACTCTCTTACCCAAGCACTTTCAGGCTTCTTTACAAAACATTTAACTTTAGTTTGGTATGTTCAGTAGAAAGCAACCTTAAGTTTGGAGAAACAGTTACTCTCAGTGTTTCCATCTACATAATTAGATCAAATAAACTACACAAGAATTAAGCATAAGAAGTAACCAGTAGATTGCCAGGCGCTAACTGTTAAACTGCCAACGAAACATTTTTTTATACTTCAAGGAATAAAATCATAGAGGTACAAATGACCAAAATCTCACCAGATCACTACGCTCAACAACTCTCCAAAGCTGTCTCCAGATATCCAGGTTCTTTTCAAAAGGGGTGAGAACCAGTTTCTCGTTCTCTTCAAGCCTAAATAAATTTCAAATGGTTAGAGCAAAATATGTACATAAACAAAATTGTCATGTAAAGCCGTAATCCAACATAAGATGGGAGCCTTTTTATTTTTTGAAATTGGTAAAAGTCGTATTCATCAGCATTCAAGGCTATGCTGGCAACCTCCAAAAAATTACAAAAGAGTCAAGGATAGTTACAAGGATCCTATAAAATCCACTAATTGGATTTGGATTTCTTCTTCTAAGATGGGAACCTATTTGAAAGGCTTTCAAAGTACTACTGATGCATTTTCTGGTCATAACTCCATCACACAAACTCACTATGATGCAATGGAATTTGTTAGGTTTTTTAAGTGCACATGAAATATAATGGTTGACTAATAAAACTGGGAGGGGAGATACAAATGCTCTGAATATAAACCAGGCAACTTCCTGGCTTAATCTGTGCTTACTACATAATCCATAGTAATTAACATTTACCTTCAACATTACAAAGAAAAAAATCATAGTAACCAACATTGAAGCAGTTCCAGAGGAAAATGAATGCAAGCCATCTTAAACATCCATCTTGAATTTACAATATTCATAGTTCCTGCCCCCTTCCCCAAAAGAGAGGAATGCAACAATATTTACAAACATGCATTCAATAGTGTAGCGTAGTAGTAAAATGTCTTTTAATAGCACTGACCTTGCAAGATTGCGTCGCCAAGCTAGAAAAGCTTGTCTTTCATTGATATCAAGCTCTTCTACTGACATTCTAGTATTCCATGGGGGCCTGGAAAAAGAGGTACTTCAGGACCTTGGACCAGGACACCAGATAGTGCACTAGATTAAGAAAGGGGAACAATTACCTGCGTGGAACACGAAGACTACTAGCATGCAAAGCCTCCTCTTTCTTCTGCTGCTTCAATCTTTCTTCAGGTCCCATATCACCAGTACTAGAGCCAGAGTCCCTATTATGACAACGTCAGGCAACAACCACCATTAGTGTAAAAGGTATGTAATCTTTCAATTATGTCAGAGAGGACACTAACACATAGAGCTACAATAGCAAAAAGTCAAGGGAAAAAATCAGCAAAAATGAGCCAGGTCAAAGATGAGAAGTGGAATAGCATAAAAAACAGTTTCTCAGAGATGAAACCACTTGTTATAGGATCTCGGTCAACACTACACTAGCATATACTATGAAAATTAGAAAAGTAAATTTGGCACAATAATGCAAATGGTAAACCAAGATTACTCAATCTGAAGAGAGAAGTTCATACAAATGACCTAACTTTTACCGGGCTGACCATGAAACATAATCAGCAATTTTATCATTTACCTTAGTTTAAATTCAAATCAGTGCCTCTATTACAGAGACCATAATAACTCTGCTCAGGTAATGTTGACTGGTTACAAGAGTTCAAGCAAAACAAATACAACATAGCAAATGTTGGGATTTTGTTTAAATTAAATTATTAATAAGTATTTTAAATGGAAGGATGTGTCTTTTATAGAAAGATTGTGTCCTTTAAATAAAAGATTGTGTCCTTTCATTCTTTGGTTACCACCGGTTCTATTTAAATTCAACTTCTGCAGGTTCCAACATAACTTAACAGAGTATCTTTCTTTACAACATTCTCCAAAGAATTCTTTTCTTCTCCAAAAGATCAAGTTCAAATACTTGCTTTCTAATGGGATTTCTTCACCATCTGCTTAGTGCAGAAATTTATACTTCATAGGCTTGTCATACCCACCAAAACTATTTGCGTGCAATCCCATTGCAATCTCACAGAGGAGAGGGAGCAACTATTTTTTTAGGAAAGCATTTCGCACGTGTTTCGGTCCTTCAACTCTATGTCCGTTGTTCATATTATCAAAACTTCATCTTTGTGTTCTTCTTTGTATATATTTTCCAACAGCAAAGGCTGCAATAAAACAAGGTGTGGAAACCCTGTATCACAATAATTTCTGATGGAGATATGATTCACTTCCGGTTCACTGAATATGTAAGACTTGAGAGGATTTCCTTCTCTGTTCATATCCACAGTGTTACCGTTCCACTTGCTTTCAAATTTACTACTTCATCTACACCAATTAAGTCATTCCCAAAGAACAATATTTGGATTTCTCAATTAGAGTTAGAACACAGTTACATATGTTAATGGATACTTCCTCCTGAATCAAATCTACCTTTAGGATTCTGGTGCTATCTACTTACATGATTCCCCTCAGACAAAGCCCTCGAGATTTCTTCACTACTAATTTATTACAGTTCATTAGATATAGAAGCCTTCCGAAAAGAAACTTCTGAACTAGAGAATCCATAAGTTCTATGCCTTCAAAACTAGGAACATACATCTGTGATGCAATGAGCCAATGACTATGCAAGAGTGTGACAGGAGATCCGATTCTAATGAGTCTTTGAAAAATTTACAAGATTAAAGTTACCTACTTCAAAAAAAATTTACAAGATTAAGAGACCTACTGTCAGCAGTAATAGGGGAAGGTATGGAAGTTTGTTTCTTAGAGCCTGTTTGGATTGGCTTTTCATTTTTGGTTTATTTTTAGCATTTTAGCTTAAAACTAAGTGCTTATAAGCACTTACTTACGACAAACACTCCAAAAGTGCTTAAAAGCTATTTTAGCTAAAAAAACAGTTAAAACAAGCCAATCCAAACGGGCTCTTAGTCCACTGAAGAAATGTATTTCAGCCACTCAGAGTTATTGAGATAGTAGGTTTTTGAAAATGTATCTTCATCTCTTTTTTTTATGAATAAAGATGTTATATTAGCAGGGCATCAAGTGGATGCAGAGTAGTTACATAAACCTAGCTAGTGCCAGGGATTACAAAGATAAAAACCTTTCTGTACAAAACAAAACAAAAAGGTTCCACCTAAATAAGATCCTACTCCTGTAGTGAGTCTATAAAGTCAAAACATGCTATTTTAATCATTCATGTATTGTTAGATTACGTCGAAAACCCCAAATCCATAAGCAAGTATACTTCACTTTCTGTACAGCCATTCAAAGCATCTTGCAATGCTTCATTTCCATTTTACCTGAATATACAAGCTTAATGAAAATAAGTCTTCAGTATCAATTTGGGAAACATCAAACATTATTTCCCATTTCTTTCTTGAAAGATGTTGTATGTTTTTTGTTTCCTTTTATTTTAAATGGACTCCTCATACAGCAATTCTACCCACAACACTCAACTAAGCCCTTCATGCAAGCATTCCATTAAAGCAACTCACGCTGTGCCAAGGAAAAAGGGGGCTCCTTCATTTACTATGGATTTTTGCAATAGCAAATCCTTCCTTTACCATTCCATAACTTTTTAACATGGCAAAACAAGTTGTCAGCAGTGCTACACTTGGCCTCATTGGAAATGATGCATATGATTGTAACGACAATTCAAACCCCTCACTCTACAATTAAGCTAAAATGAACATCTCACAGCAGAAAACACAGAACAGTAAGATAATTGCTCAGAATGAGGCAAAAAAAGGTACTTGTTCTGCTTTTATTCATTTTGTTCTTCTACTTTTAGGTTCTTCTATGTTGCACTTGAAAAAGTTATCAAGAATTGATCTTGGCTTCTAAAGGACAATCTAATATCGACACTATAAAATGTTACCCAAAAAAAGTCCCAACCTCATCCAGTACCCAATTTTCTCTGTTTTTTTCTAGAAACTTTATTAACAAAGAAGAGAAGAATATCAACAGAAAATTACCAATCATTTTATTTTGTTTGATAATTAACTGCAAAATTTCCCAATTTATCTGAAATATTATAGTTATTTCTAATCGCTTACATGTGATATTTTATCTCCAAAATTTCAAGTCCTGAGTTTGAGGCCAGTGTATGTCAATTCCTAGTTATTGGGCGAACAAATTATGTATGCAATTGACACAATGTCTTTCCCATTTACTTATATAATGCATCACTAATAAAAAATATATATATCGAGTTTCACATATAGAGGGTTTATGAACAGCATATTGTGGAGTTTCAGATGTAAAATTTACATCATACCATGTTTAAATTTCAGTAAGAAGTTTTCATACTCCAACATAATATGTTGAAATTTGTTTATTTACATTTCATTTTCATAATAAAATAATTTCAATTAAAAGTGGATGCATGTAAATTTCATATCACCTTGTGTTACACGTTGCCAATTTCCAAACAGCCTTATATGATATGGACTTATGGAGTAGTGATGGTTCTTTCTTGAAAATGTCAAAGACACTATTCTAAGATGAACATAAACTGAAAGGGAAAAATATAAAACTGAAAAAGGCAACGAATTAAAATAAATTGGAAGGACAAATAACAGGAGCAGTAATTATAAATATTAATTATTTGTATGGTAATTCTCTCTAAAAACATTCATGGTTCATGTTTACTTTTCTTTGTCCACTAAATTAAATTTTTTTAGTACTACAAGGTGCAATATCACAGTTTTTATTAAGAAAAAAAGTCAAGTAGACAGTAAAACCTAAGAAATTAATCTCATTGAAAGCCAGAACTTGGACGATTTCACGTCTGATTGACCTATGAGATCACACATGACTAAAGCATATATACAAAACATGTAAGCTAAGTTGAACATGACAATTGGTTCTTGTTTCGAACATGAAAAACCTATAATCTTTGAACAACACGCAAGAGGAATAGGCGACATTAAGAGTATTCATGCATTAGTGAAGGGAAACAATTCCCAGTATTCACTCTCTTGATTATAACCATACAACAGTTGTTCTTGTGAGATCATCCACCAACATTCCGACTGACACCGTCGATAGTCCCTATCAGCATCATAGGCATTAAAATGGTGCCAAATGGAACCATCACTCTCCCATCGAACGTCACAATAAAATAAAGTAGTACCCCAGAAATTAACTCTAAAACTCCAATTAACTTCATCATCTTCTTCCAATATTGATTGTCCTAGGTCATTGTCATGAGAATGACAATGGAGAGTCATGGGAATTCCATCTGATAGCCTATTAATAACATGTACTTGGACTCTTTTGTGCCCTGGCAAATGTATACTAATCCCTCTTGCTAAGGAACATGATCCAAAAATAAGTACATAAAGAATAATAAGGAGAAAAATAATGTAATATTTGCACTTGAAAGTTTTCATTTTGATTTTAAAAGTTAGCTCTATTGGTTTTGGACTTCTATGTTATATAGATAGATAGATACAAAAAGAAAAAAAAGAAAATTGAGGTTTCAGGGGTGGTAATTTTTAGATTGTCCTAATAAAGAATGTGATCAACTTTTTGGTCTAAACATCATGCATATAAAGACTGTGACTAATTAGCTACCCATCTTTTATCTTGATTTTATTTAGTCTATTAATGAAAATAATTATTGCTATATTTCAGCAGGCAACAAAGAGTAGCCATAACCATTGCTTCTTAGGTTCAAATCCCAACAGAGACAAAGCAGGTATCTATTCTAACCTACCCTTGCTGAACAAGAATTACTCGAGCTGCGCACAAACTTTCCTGGACACCACCATTGGCTAATATATGTAACCCATACACAATAACGTGTATAACAATGTATAATCTATGTATACGAGCTCGAAAAAGTAAACAGTGAATCTCTAAAAATACCAAAAAATAAACATTAATAAAAGGGGACTTACAGATTGACGAGAAGATTGACAGGAGGATTAAGGTCAGAATAGAGGCGGTGAGCTTCATCTGTCTGTTCTATTACAGCTTCTAAATCAGTAACTTCAGTTACAGATTCCAGAACCTTCTTATTATGATTCCTATAAACTTGACCCTTCTCTTTCGATTGCTGAATCATCTGATTATGGTGTTTCACCAGTGCCCTACCTAACGAAGTTTTCTCTCCTTTACCCATTACTCCTTTTCTCTTCAAATCCAATTAGCTCAACAAAAAAAAAGTGAAAACCCAGATAGAGAAACTAATTGGGTATACAAAGATTGTGACTTTTTGGCCGCCGGAGTCGGTGGTAGATGTCGGCGGTGAAGGGTAGGCGGCGGCGGCGGTGAAGGGTTGTTTATCTTTCTTTATTTTAATTGTTTTGAAACAATGCAATTTTTTGACCCCTAAATAATAAGGGGAAATTTAGAGATAGACCCTTAAATATAGTATTAATTGTAAGTTAAGACACTTAAGTTATTATATTTATCATTTAAGTACTTTTATTTTGATGAATATGTAAAGTGAATTTGGTCCAAATTCTATTTATATTTAAAAATTTATTTAATTTATTATAAATTATTAATATAGAATTAGTGATTATATATATATAATTTTACGGTGTTAACGTGAAATTTGAATTTGAAATACATAAATTTAAATAATTGATAAATATATATAAGTTGAAGGCATCTCTTCTTATATTTTTTCTTCCCATCATAATCAATATAGTAATTTACGATAAAATAAAAGAGTTATTTTTAAGATTGGAAACTCCATATATAAGTTTCTCACATATATAAGTTCGAAACTCCATTAAACTGTGTTGTTAGAATTTCACATGCAATAAGTTTTTGAAATCCAACACAATATGTTGAAAATTTATATATTTTTGTTAGGATTATGCTTATACAAACTTTATAATTATATTAAAATGATTTTGCAACAATGATGAAACTTTAATTAAAAGTAACTATATATTATTATCATATTGCCTTGTACATGTTACATGTGTCAATCACCAAACAACCTTATATGATACGAAGTATTGATAATTGGATCTTGTTAATCTTGAACACGAAAAATTGATAATTTTTTAAAAACACGCGGAGATAATAGGCATCGTTAAGAGAATTCATGCACTGGTGAAGGGAAACAATTCCCAGTATTCACTCTCTTGATTATAACCATACAATGTTTCTTCTTCAGAGATCATCCACCAGCATTCCGTTTGACATCGTCGAGTATCCCGACTGGCATCATAGGTAATAAAACGATATATCACGGAACTATTATCCCATTGAGCGTCGCAATAAAACATAGTAGTGCCCCAAAAATTAACACTAAAAGTCCAACTAGCTTCATCACCTCCTGTCAAGCGTAATTGTCCTAAATCATTGTCATGAGATTGACAATGGAGAGTCATTGGCATTCCATCTGGAAGCCTATTTATAATATGAACTTGAACTCTTGCTAAACAACATGATCCAAAAATAAGAGGAAGAATAAGAAGAAAAAGAATGTAAAAATTGCACTTGAAAGTTTTCATTTTTTTGTTAATTTTAAAAGTTAGCTATATTGTCTTTGGAGTTTTATGTTATATATATATATAGATACAAAGAAAAAAAAGTTTCTAGATTGTCCAAATAAAGAATGTGATCAACTAATGATTTTTAGATCATTCATATAAAGTATGTGAATAATTTATCTACCCATCTTTAATCTTGATTTTAATTTGTCTATTGATAAAAAAATAAATTGTTATAAAAGACATAATCCCAACAGTTATGACCAAGAATAATACTGTATTTTTTATCTAATTAACAGTTAATTAAGTTATTTAATTCTCCGTTTTAAATTGGAAATTTACTAATTTATTCTCTTTGAAATAAAATTTAACAGATTTTACAATTTGAGAATGATAAATAAGAAAAAGTCAATAAAAATTTGATTGAAGAAGAAGACTAGAACTTTTGAGACTAGTAACTAGGCCAATCAAAACAAAGTAAATTTATTGACAATTTTAAGTTTTCTTACTGATAGTGATTGTATATAGTGATTAAATTTTAGTTTAATAAATATAAATATATAAATTGACACTTCTTGAAACAAGTTGAAAGTTTAGTCTATTGATTAGAGGCTTGCAAACACTGTATGAGGTCATGTATTCAAGTCCTACCAACCTATTTATAATTTTTTTTTTACTATAACCATTGACACCCCTTAATGAAAATTCTGCGTCCATCACTGCTTACTGGATACTTAATTTAGTAGATTCGATTCTTCAGTCTCTTCTTGATTAATTTTTTCATTTGTGCGATCTAACTTTTTATCTTTGCTTAACTTTATTTTATATTAATATAAATTAGTGAGCAAACTTGATTCTTGTAATATTTTATATTTCGTTGATTGATTAATCACCTTTTAAACACTAAAAATATCTAGAGAGTTTTTTATTGTAAAAGTACGTATGATATTGTGTTTTAACTTCTACTTGTGATTCTTACATGTCATTCAAAAAAAAATATCAAATATTTAATCATATCATACTAATATCGAAACGAATCCGAAATAACGGGACAAATTTAACAAATCTAATTTTGGTCATACGAAATAAAAAAAAGTCAAAACATTAATATCGTATAAATTTTATAAATAACTTATCAATCTGCCTCTTTGACACCCCTAATTAAAATATAGCAGTAGATTTCTAATGCTAATAAACATAAATCAATTAGTACCTTTCTTTTTTAAGGAAAAAAATGGGCAGAGGAAGCAAAAATGGGTTACAGAATGGAAAAATTCAAATAGTCAAACTACTAAAATTTAACGATTAACAAGTATTTTTTTTAAATTTTCTACTCGTATTTTATATCTACATTGAGGCACGACTACATCTAATTTCATGCCACAAAAATCCCAAATTAAAAAAAAAATATTTTCGAATAAAAATAACTTTATACTTGAATGACTCGATCTGATACCTCTTAATAAATTAGACTAATAATATAGAATGTGACAATTTCTAATTGAAAGGCAAAATTGAACACCACGTGCTAAGAGGAAGGGGCAAGACTCAAAGAGTAGTAAGCCAATCTACAAAGCAAGAGATAACTTGAGATTTAGCGATTCCCAAATTTTCCCTCTTCTTATGTTTTCTTTATATTCGTTTTACACAAACCTCACAAGCCTTATATACTACAACACACTGAATAAGTAAAAAAAAAAAACACTAATTACTCAATAAAACAGACCTTGTAGAAGTTTCAATCATTTTGAATGGTGGAGAACTCACTAATAGGCTAATGGGTGCTCAGAAAAGCATTCATGCTGGCAAAGGTCTTATCTTTTTCTCTTTTGTTTCTTATATAAAACCCATAATTTATTATCTCATAACTCTCTGTAATTTGTGTTTTATGAAATGTGTTTTTGGGGTGTCAATTTTTTTTTGTTGTGCCTATCTAAATGTGGTTTTGGTTGGCTATAGTGGGTGCTGATAGTTCTTTTTTTGTGCTTTATGTTGTAAAGATTGAATTTTTAATCAATTTGAATGGTGAGAAACTCATTAATGGGCTAATGGGTGCTCAGAAAAGCATTTATGCTGGCAAATGACTTTTCTTTTTCTCTTTCATTTTTCTTGAATAAAACTCATAATTTATTATCTCATTACTCTCTGGAATTTGTGTTTTTTGGGAGTGTCAATGAAGGGTATCTATAGTTTTGGTTGTCTTTTTGTTGTGCCTAATGCAAATGTGGTTTTGGTTTGCTATAGTGGGCGCTGATAGTTCTTTTATGTGCTTTATATTGTAAAGATTGAATTTTCAGTCAATTTGAATGGTGAGAAACTCATTAATGGGCTAATGGGTGCTCAGAAAAGCATTCATGTTGGCGCCTTCATTTCTTGAATAGAACCCAAAATTTATTAGCTCATAACTCTCTGAAATTTGTGTTTTATGGAGTGTTTCGGGTGTCAATAAAGGGTTTGTATAGTTTTGGTTTTCTTTTTCTTGTGCTTATGCAAATGTGGTTTTGGTTGGCTATAGTGGGTGCTGATAGTTCTTTTTTGTGCTTTATATTGTAAAGATTGAATCTTCAATCAATTTGAATGGTGGGGAACTCATTAATAGGCTAATTGGTGTTATGAAAAGCATACATGGTGGCAAAGGTCTCTTCTTTTTCTCCTCCATTTCTCAAGTAAAACCCACAATTTATTATCTCATACCCAAGGGTGTGGCCTAGTAGTTAATGAAGTGTTTTGAGAACCATAAGGTCTCGGGTTCAAATTCCAACAGAGACAAAAAACAACAGGTGATTTCTTCCATCTGTCCTAACCTGTACCTATTGCTGGTGGGACTGGTGGGAGATGACATGTATCCCTTGGAATTCGTTATGCGCAAGCTTGCCTTGACACCACGGTTAACAAAATAAATAAATAACAATTCTTGTCTCATAACTCTCTAAAACTTGTGTGTTATGGGGTGCCAATAAAGGGTGCCTGTGGATTTTGGTTTGCTATATGTTTGCAAAGATTGAAAATTTTCTTTTGAATTTTGCTAGTGCAAATGTGTTTTTGGTTGTTTTTATGTTTTATAATGTAAAGTTGAATTCTTATTTACTTTCTTGAATTTGAATTGGTCTTTCTTGCAGCTAAAATAGATGTCAATGTGGATTTCACCCATAAACTATGTGCTGCTTTGATGCTCCAGCCTTTCAGGTTCTTACATTTTAAATCACTTATGCCAATTGATTTTGTATTCATTAGTTCTAAACTCTTTGTTTCTTTCTATATATTGCTGCACTGTCTCCGCAAACAGGAATTCTGGCAGCCCCCTTGAATTGGTAATTGGCAGGTAATATAGTTTTCTGATGTCCTACTCATGAAACTTTTAGCTTCTTTTTGTTTCGGTTATAAATTTATTGTTGGGGGTTGTAAGGATGGAGGGTTTAGGGTTTCGGTTTAAACATTTTTTTTTTTACTTATACTTAGATTGATAATCTATTTGTTTTTATTCTGGCAGTCTTTGCATAAAACACCCAAATTTATTTGGCAAGAGCGAGAAGCTAGATGTTTTGTGGGATAAAGGACTCTATGATTCCAATATCTTGATTACTTACCGGAAGCCAAGACCAGAATGGCTTGCTCAACAGTCTTTTGTCGTTCAGGTGTGCTATACTGAAAAATTTATTTTATCTTATTTAACTTATTTATTATTATCTTTTTGTCAAAGAGGAACAAACTCTCTAGGACTGAATATTTTGCATTTTGAAATAGTCTGGTTCATGAAGGGGTTATGGAACTCATTTGATTGGAATTCAAATTAAATATGTAGGTCTGAGTATGTTTAAAATGAGCAATTCCTCCTCCCATTGTTCTTAGAATTTTACTACCAAAGTTGGATCAGTTATAAAGAGGACCGTATTGCGGTGAAGAGTACAACTCTTCTGTAAAATATCTGCCTCAGAGTCACATTTATTTGAAATGAGAACTAGTTCAACTTAATTTAAGTGTCAGCTTGGGAGTAGACTTTACGACAACTTATTGTTATGTATGGAAAATCTGACACATCATGGACTTCAATCCGAACTATCTTGTTGTCCAGCATTCCGTTTCTCCCGAGATTGGGGTCCATGGCTTACCAGATGACAACTTCTCTCGCTCAGGAAGTGGTGGAGTTAACTTATCTCGCTTATCTGCTGGCTTAGATTTGAGCGAGCCAGCAAGTTCCAACTGGAGCAGCAAGACAAGTATAAAATTTGAGGTAAGTGCAAATGATAGCACTTAATGGCAACTCTATACACATGTTATTTAAACTTCAAGTGTGATGCTCTAAGCCTTGATTTTTTAAGGGAAGTGTAAATGTTATTTCTCATGCAGCATATTCGTCCTGTAAGTGATGAGGGTCGGTCAATAAACAGAGATACTCACGGGTTTCCGGTGACTTGCAGGTAACTTAAACTATTACTTGTTTTTAACTTCTTTTAATCGGATTCTGACTCTGCCTTTACTCACAAAATGCTTGCTTTGCAGTGGTGGCTATAATGACAGTATGGTAGTAGTTAAACAGGAGTCTCGATACGCAAAAGCAAACGATCGTAGTTTTTCTCAAGTAATTCACTTTCTAAACACAAAATGGTGCAAAATTCTCAATTTCTCTTCTATTTTGATATCATAGTGCATACAATGTTCTATATGCTTTCTAAAACATGTTCACACACTTGTCCAGTTTAGCCTGCAAATTGAACAAGGGGTTCCCATTCTTTCCAAGTGGCTGATCTTCAACCGATTCAAGTTTGTTGCATCAAGGGGACTAAAACTTGGGCCGGCTTTTCTCTTGTCAAGGTGAGAGACATTTTTATTTTGGACAGTTGAAGCTCTGTCAATTTGGCATAGTTGGTTTTTCCAACCATGTTCAACCAGTACTGTATTTACTAATCAAACAAAGATATAAAATTAAATAAAGATAATAAAGCATCCAATTACTACGAGAACAACATATATGAAATAGTGAAAGTTAGCATTCAGTGCTTTCAAGTGTCTGATGATTTATTGGTTAGTTACTCAGGAATGACCAAATATTAACGTGAGAAGCACAAGAGGAAGCATGTAGGAAGTAATGAACTAAAATTATCAAAGCACCAGGGAAACAGTGTAAGGAAGTCAAGGGTGAAAGATGTTTGAAATACGACTTATGCATCGGAGAGGTCAAGATCTATGTGCTGTGATATTTATAGAAACAAGTAAACACATGGAAGCTGGACTTGGAAATAATAGAAACTATTGAGATTTTAACTCTACTTAGTTTTCAACTTTACTTTTCTCTACAAATTCAATATAAAGCAGTAGTTTAAGAATCTGGATTCTGCTTATTTATTTGTTTGTTCTTGATAAATATATCTTCAATTGTTAGTCAGATTTATTAGATTCTACTGTTCTTGAAAAATATCTTTAATTGTTTATTTAGATTTACTAGTTTTTCCCGTCTTCTTAAATGTTAATATTTAGATCTGAGAGAGAAAAGCTCTCCATTCTTCCTAGAATAGAACTATAGAAACTAAGCAAAACATTGATTCTCCAGCAACCAGCCTTCTCTGAAGAGTTTCACTCTGGGCAGCATGGGAGTGGGGAGTATCCACTGATCTAAAAGTTGATAGAGGTGTGATGCTAGATACATTTTCCTCCTGAGTGTTGAGAGAGAAATTATTGAATGGGATACTATATTAATGATCCCTCAGCACTGGGTTCACATGATTGAAAAGGGAGCAAGGTGTGCTATAGTTATGATTCTAGTCCTATTGCCCACATACTTATGGTCATTGGTGCATGGGTCTTATCAACAAGTTGGGAATATTTCTTGAGGACACATTCATATTGATATTAGTCTTGCAAAAAATCTTAAGCCTTGCTGTTAAACAATGTTTCTTTCCTGTATAGTTTTATTTTCTTGTTTTCCGTTCTAATGCATCTCTCCATATGCTAAAGTCCTACCTTTTCTCTGACAGCCTCACGGGTGGTTCTATCGTGGGGGATATAGCTCCCTATCAAGCTTTTGCAATTGGCGGTCTTGGTAGCGTCCGAGGGTATGGTGAAGGAGCTGTTGGTTGTGGTAGATCTTGTCTGGTTGCTAACAATGAACTGACGTTTCCTTTGGTATGTTTTGATTCGTAAATTGTTGGATCTTTGCCTTTTAGGACAGTTGTTTGGTTCCACATCTTGCAAAAGTGTTTTCTTATTATCATTCTTGTCTCTTAAGTTCCTTCATGATGCAAAAATATGAATGAAGTCTTGCTAATTTCAAATGGCGTGCAATGATTCAGAACCAAAAAAATAAAAAGCAACTCTGTAGCACAGACTTGAGAAATGGATTTGCTTATTTTGGTTTTTTTAAAATCTATTGTGCTTAGTATGAAACAGAATACAGTTATTTGAATCTGATTGTGATAAGGTATTATGGTATTATTTGTTTTTGATATCTATCAGCTTTTCCAATCAAGCTTGCAGCTGGAAATACCAGTGACATTTAACTCTTTAATACAAGCAAACTCATAGGATCTTCTGAGTTTGAAATTAATAATGTCATACTTTGTCAATCACTTTAACTTTGTTCGCTTTTGATATAGGTTGCTCGGACTCATCAAAAATAATTTTGTACCTGTGTTGGATCCTCCAAAAATTCATTTTTGAAGGATCCGACACGCACCTGTAGGCGTTTTTGAAGAATCCGAGCAACATAACTTTTGAGCGGGACTTGCAATGGCTTAATTCCTTTTTTTTTTACTTTGATTCTTTTAATACCACAATGTCTTCTTAGACTTTTGATTAGAACTTTCATCTTTCTGGAGCATTATAATACAATATTTTATGTTTTAGTAGCAGATAGGGCGGACAGACTCTTAAGTGGTGTTAAGGGGGATGCATGACTTCTTATTGGCAATGTTGTCCTGTCTTAGTTGAAGAATTTGACCTTGAAGAAATGTCCTGTTGTTGTGTAAGAAATGTATTGTAAAATAAATCATCATGTGAGAGTGCTTTAAAGTCAAAATAACCTTTCTTCTAATTTGAAGAAAAGAATTTTATTAACAAAAGTTAGTTATCAGAATTGATTGTTAAAAAGAAGAGAGGAAACAATTTGTTGTAAGAAATGATGTAACAGGATATCAAAAGTAAAATGCGAGTTGTGTCCTTTTATCTGCGCCTGCAAGAGAAGGAACGGAGTTCCTTTGTTTAATTTGTCGCTTACTTGCTTCCACATTGTCTGTGAAATTAGTATTTACTAGTTTAGATACTGCTACGTCTGATCCCTTTGGACCTATTAAATATTATATTGTGGAGTCTCACACCCAACGCTTCTTGTCCAGAGTCAGATGCTTGATGGTGCTGTCTTCTTGGATTGTGGATCTGACTTGGGCTCAGGTCGTCATGTGCCCGGTTAGTACCTTAGTAATTTTTACATCATGCAGAAGGTTTGCTTAATGTCACTGACTGCTGTTGAAATTTAGAAAACATTGATTTCGATTATTCCTTGTGGAAATGTTTGAGAATGTCTGATTGTTTAGTTGTATCATCTTTCTTTGTTTTCTTATGTTGCTTCAGTTAGGATTGGGGAAGGAGGGGCTGCCATTATATATGACAACTGCAAATGATTGTTTTGAGAAATTATTTTTTAAAACTGTTTTTTTTTCCTTGTGTATTTTGCATTTCTTCTTTCAAGTTGTTTGTTTCATGCTTTTATCTGTCTTACTGCTGTTGGGCCTGTATAGAGTAGGTTACTTGTTGTAAGGGTTTCAACCTTTTGTTTCCCAGGAAACTGTTAAACTTAAGCAGTAAAGCTTAATATGTTCTGGTTATGGTTAACTGCTACTTTTGAGATCTAACTCCATATTTAGGTTTCACTTTAAAAACGTATATTCTCATAAGTATCAAGGATAAGTGCGTGAAGATAATCTTCATCAGCATGATGATGAGAATATCGACGGAAAATGTAATGGAGTAACACTAGTTGGTTTTGCCAAATCATTTATAAGGGGGTGTAGAGTTTGCTAATTCAGTTGTGTATAGCTACAGAGGTAGCAGTACTCGAAGTGTCTCTTAGCAAGATATTAAAATATTTGGATATCATAGTAAAACCAAACGGTTTCCAAATGGAGACTGGAGAAGTTCAATAATATGGGATGCGTAATCTTAATATCCACCCTGATTGTTCTAGCTAAGCTTTGTAGGTCAACTAAAAACATCTATGTTATAGGTGAATATTAGATCTCTCTTTAGTAGTGCAAGTTTGCAACCTGGTTGAAACTAGTTCCTATACCTTGTCAATGTGATGATGAGGTCCGTTGCCTTGATAGCACAAAATATAGTTTGCTATATCATATGGTGTGTTGGATAATGCAAATAACTTTACTCTCTCAGAACGACTGTCTATAGCTTGGGTTTGTATGAGACAAATTAGGGACAATTTTCTATTTCTTTACATAAGGATATTTGTTTCCTTCTTTATTATATCCACCCTCTACAAAACGACCTTCCTCTTATTGTAGTATGATCATGTAGAGGTGTACAACTACTTTATTGATGAGAAATTAGAGACTGGGATATGAACATGCCGTGTATATCAACCTTAATCAATTAGTAGATATTCTTTTGAGGAGTTCACAAGAAACAATTGGACAATTTAGTGCGTAAGCTAGCAAAGGAAGATATTTTGATTCTATTTTAAGGGGGTGTATCGAAAAGGAAGGATCTGTGCTTTCCAGCTACCAGATTCCTAGAATTATAACTTCATGCCAACGTGAGGGGAAAGTGTTGAAAGGGAAAGAAACTTGGTTCAGTCAGCCAACAGATTCTAGGATTAATACTTTCAGTTTCTTGTTTCCTTTTGTGGTTTCTACATATAAAGAGGACACATTTTCTCTTTCTGTAGTATGATATATAAAAGTTCCATCATCTTCCCTGTCTATAGATAGAAATATCGACGAGCAAGATAAAGCTTGTCTTCTAAATGAGATATACAAGTGAAAAGTTTTAAAAAAATAGGAAGAAAGAAAGAAAACGAAAAGCTCTGGCTTCTGGAGTTGGTGTAAAATGGTAAGACTTTAAGCAATAGGGGTTGACATTTGAGTCCATTACAACAATGGTTACATTTTCTTAGTTTTTGGATCATATGAACTGACTGAACTTCAGCATTCGCACAGTACAAGCTCTATGAATCTCAGAATTCTGGACTTCTATATTATGATGATTGACTGCTTTCATAACAAACAATGAGACAAATGCTTCATCATTTCACACATGTGTATCCTTCAGAAATTCATACGTAAACATTTTGGGCTTCGTGATGGGTGTCTTTTTTTTTTTGTGGATGAAAAGAGTACACTGTCCAGATATCACTACCCTAGTTTCAGAAGAAGCGTTTTCAAACATATTTTCTTCTAACATTTGAGCCATTGATGCGTTTCAGGAAATCCTGCTCTTAGGCATGGCAAACCAGGAAACGGAATTGGCTTCGGATATGGCCTTAGATTCAAGTCTCAGTTGGGACATTTCCAGGTAGACTATGCAGTCAATGCATTTCAACAACGAACTGTGTACTTCGGCTTCAGTAACCTCCCTTCGTGAGTCTTAACCACAACACTTGCAACCATGACATAACTTATGATCAGCGCTGCAGCGGTAGAGAAAATTTATGAGGATATCTGCAAGGGATCAGATGTTAGGCTCCGAGCAGTGGCCCGTCTCTTATAGGAACAACAATGAAGATTTTTTTGAAAAGCATATTGAGCAAATTAGTGCACAGAGGTGGTTCCATTTTCCCTGTACCTCTTCAAAGATCACATAGAAGTTTGTAAATTCTTTACAGTGACCATCAGGAAGTTAGTCTTAATGTCAAAGTTCATAACCTGCTTATAATAGACAATATACACATTCAATTTCCTTTTTTTTTTCTTTTACAAATAGAGAAATTTATCAGTTGATTCATTTACTAATCTTGAATATCTAAGTTACAAATGATGTGAGTTTGATTTAGTGGTTTAGCACTGGATTAAATCTTGGTCAAATCTGTCCACAGATAAAATTGCATTGATCCCAAGAAATTATAGGTTTCTTGAGACAAACCATCTTAAACGACCATGCTGCTTGCATTTTCTGGCAAATGTGATCATTTGTTATCTTATCTATGTCATAGAGTTGAATCAAGATAAGCAAAGACATTGATTGCTACAAGTAGGAGAAAATCAACTCCTACTAAACATGTTGAATGTACAGTAATTCATGAGCTTATGATAAACAATAAGTACATCCTTTGTCCAAAAATTCAATCTTAAAAAATAGTTAACTAAATTCTTGACGAGAAGAATGATGAACAATTTGAAACATTGAGTTCTGATCAGATGATTGTACTAGTACTTGCAGAAACATCGATGGACCTGTCATCCTCGTCTCGTATAGTGGTAACCATGAGAGCAACTTGGTTTATACTAGGCCTAGCCTCATGAGAATGGTTCACACATTTAACAGCAACTTGTAACAAATTAACCATCCTTTCTTCACTAGCACCTTCTTGGATCAAAGTTCTGTCAAACACTTCAACTGTCCATTCTTCTCTTAGCACAGAAACAACCCAACTTGCAAGTTCTATTCCATTGTTTTGCACTTTCCCTGTTAGCAACTCCAAAAGAATGACACCAAATGCATAAACATCTTCTTTAAAGATTGCTCCTACATTTTCATCAGTTATAGGGAAGACATAATGGGAATTGCTTGCTGTAGTAGTATTGATTTCTGCAATGCTCATAAGGCCATATTCGCCGATCATTGGCTCCATGTTGTTGTTCAAGAAAATGTTTGATGATTTCAAGTTTCCATGGGCAATTCTGTCATGTTGAAGCTCCTGATGCATGAAAGCTAAAGCATCGGCGACACCTGCTGCTATAGAAAGTCTGCTACTCCAATGAAATCTTTGGCCTGTCTGGATTCCTGAAAAGCAAATTCATACACAAGTGTTGAAGATAATAAGACTAACAGAAGTTTCTAACTGAAGCTCTAAAAGA
>JAJOOS010004751.1:0-31694 GCA_029582725.1 Solanum chiquidenum
GGATCGTAGAGTTAATATAATATCAAATTATTCAATATTGGAATGCCATAGAATTAAGCAGTTAAACAAATATGGGAGAAATAGAAGTTAAGTACATGGAAGTTCCTTCTGTCCAGGAACTGGCCAAGAAGAAACTCGTGACGATTCCATCGCGATACGTACGTGATGATCAAGACCGTTCAATTGCAACATCAATTTATAAGGAAGTTCCAGTAATTGATATGCAACGATTGATCAACTCTAATGATCATCACTCCATGAATCTTGAGCTTAACAAGTTGCACTTTGCAGCTAAAGATTGGGGTTTCTTTCAGGTACGTACATATTTTATTACTAACGAATTTATTGCTTAAAAGTCCGTCAACTAAATAGATCGATAATATAATAGCAAAGGTCAAGTGACTTTTCTGATACAAAATAAAAAATAATGTCTTTTTATCAATTAAAAGTGCATGTATATGCTTTAGTTTAAGCTTTTTAAATAAAATTATCACATACTTTAATATGATATTAGTTTTCAAGATTGTTTGGTTAGAAACGACAAAGCCCATTGGCCTTGAAGTAGTCCAAATAGGGGTCGGGGAAAAACGGACCATATATAGGTTGTATATGCATATTATTTATTTTGTCCTAATTTGTATGATACAATTTTTTTCAGTTAATTTAAGCAAAAAAATAAGTGTCAAAAACACATCTAAACTATTTTATTTTTTTTGTTTTTTACCTAAATTATTGAGAATGTGAGTTTCATACGTAAGTTATCACTTATTAGTTTGAGAAACGCATCTCTCTCTCTTTTATTACACTCTTATCATGGTGTGTACTATATCCTCTCTTTTATTTTCAAAAATCATGGACAAAACATTCTATCTTTACAAGAATTAAATAAATTATTAGTATTAGTTAAAATAATGGACAAAATTACATTCCACCTTAACAAAAAAATAATAAATTATTAGTCTTAGTTAAAGTTAAAAATAAAAGTATTACTATCCAAAAAAAATTTATAAAATAAAATGTAAAATATTCTTACCCCACTCCCCCACTTCCTCTCCCCCCCCCAAAACTTTTTTAGAAAAATAAAATTCCTTTTATAAAAGTTTTTTGAAAAAATCTTACTTCATCTCCCCCTATCTATTAAATAATAATATAGATATTATTTTATATTTTTAAAGAGAAAATAATTCTACCTCACCCCACCTAATCCTACGCTTTCAATTTTTCCTCGTTTTGTGTTATATATAATATTTTTCTAAAAATATATGTATATAGCTAACACAAAACGAGAAAAATGTAAATAAAAAAAAATAGGAAGAGAGAGTTAGATGCAGTGTGGTAGAATATTTATTTATAAAAATAATATCAATTTTTTTAGGAAGGAGTGGGGATTGGGGTGAAGTCTGAATTTTTAAAAAATATTTTATAAAAGAAATGTAAAAGAATAAAAGGATGGGGTGACTGTCGAGGCTGGGGTGGGGTGGGGATGGGGATGGGGGTGAGAAAAATATTCTAAATTTTATCTTTTATAAAATAATTATTTTTTAAAAAAAAGTTTTTTTATTGGGATATATATGACTTATTTCAGACTACAAACTTAAAAAATTGTTTCATATTTCTTAAATTCCATGTCCAACAGAGGGAGTAATAACAAGTTCAACTACATTTGCAGTTGATTAATCATGGAGTTAGTTGTTCAGTAGTGGAGAAGATGAAACATGAAACTCAAAAATTCTTCGATCTGCCATTGGAAGAGAAGAAGAAGTTTGAACAATCGTCAGGAGATACAGATGGATTTGGACAGCTGTTTGTTGTCTCTGATGAACAAAAGCTTGACTGGGCTGATCTCTTTTACTTGAAGACCTCGCCGACATATTTGCAGAAGCCTATATTTTCCAAGCTTTACCTTTCACTTAGGTACGTAATTGTTTACATTGTTCGCGCTCTTTTTTACTAAATAAGTAAGAAAATCACTTATTAATGCGTATGTAGAGAGACGATTGAAGAGTATACAAAAGAAATAAAGAAGCTAAGCATGAAAGTTTTGGAAATGTTGGGTAAAGCTTTGGGGATTGATGAAGAAGAAATGAAGAATCTTTTTGAAGAAGGAATGCAATCAATGAGGATGAATTACTATCCACCATGTCCACAACCAGACAAAGTAATGGGACTTACTCCTCATTCAGATGCAACAGGCCTTACAATACTTCTTCAAGTCAATGAAACTCAAGGTCTTCAAATTAGAAAAGATGGAATTTGGATTCCCATTGAACCACTCCCTAATGCTTTTGTAATCAATGTTGGAGATGCTTTTGAGGTACTAATTCCCTTGTTCTCTTCTCTTTATATTTATTAGTATTATTTTCGTATCGGTTTAATTCATGTGATGATATTTGACTACGAGGAGATATCACACATTAACAAAAAACAAAATGCCTTTTTTTTCGATGCTAGCTGATTATTCCAATATATTTATTCCAAATCCCTTGTGACCCCACCCCTCCTCTACCATCCATTGAGACTCAAGCCTTCGGTTCTGACTCACAACCTCGACTTGAGATCCAAAACTAGAAAATCAGGACTATAGCCTCATAATCCTCGACCTCGACCTGACACTCAGGACTCTAGACTTGAGACTCACCCCTAACTCAAAATTCGACATCAAGACTCGACTTTGACCCAAACCAAAGATCCAAGAGCCTACTTTGACCCAAAACCCAAAACTCAACCTGACTTTGACATAGAACTTGAGACCTGGGTTCGACCCCGACCTATGACCGGACCTTGACTTGGGACTAGAGTTGTGAGACTCGAATCCAGGCCTGTATTAAAAATCAAAGTAAATCTTAAACAACAAATTCAAATTAAAGTAAATTGAGCTAAATTGAAGATCACTTTCAAAATGGATTATACTAAATTGGTCTAAAATTAGCCCAATATGAAATTATCTTCTGCCCAATCCTTAAAATTATTGGCGAGCCATCACGCTTTTGTAGGCCATATTTGACACCCTTACTTGTAGCCCTGCTCTTATCTTCTTCTTTATAATATACTAACTTTAATTTTGGAGTAGATTTTCTCAAATGGAATTTACAGAAGCATAGAGCATAGATCAGTGGTGAGCTCAGAAAAAGAAAGGATTTCAGTTGCAACATTTCAGAGTCCAAGATTGGATGGTATATTAGGTCCATCAAGTAGCCTTGTTACAGTTGATAATCCACCAAAATTCAAAAATATCGGAGTCACTGAATATTATAAAGGATTTTTCACCCGTGAACTTGTTGGGAAATCATATGTGGACGCGATGAGAATCACCAATGAAGATGATCTAAAGAATTAATTAGTAGTATTTGTATTAATGGTAAGTAAATCCTTTGACTATGAAAGGATTAATATTAACATATGTATAAAGATTTAGATATCTCAATTTGAATATCTATTTGAATTCTTAAGACGTTGTATTAAAATTTCAATACTAAAATTAAGACTCTTACTATTTTTAAACATTTGAATATGTAAAAAACTATATGATGATTGATAATGATTGTGAATGTCGATTGAGGATGATGCATGTTATTTAATAATTACTGGTTAAATTATTTTCCGAACTTTCAATAAATATACGATGATTTCTTCTCCAAAATAGTTTTAAGTGGGAATTACCAAAGCTTTTTGTTGAAGAAAAAAGAATAACTAAAGCTAAGCTGAATAGCGGTAGCTGATTTTATGCTTTCTAAAATTTATTACGCAATCAAATGCATAAGGAGATGAGATAATTTAGTATTCATGTTGTTTACTCCAGCACTAATCTACAAATTACCTGTCATCATTATAATTTCTAAAATTAGCGAACAAAAGAAAGTTGCACGTCATTTAAGTTCATGAATGAGATTTCTATTTTTTTTTATTTCTCACCCGGTGTTTGAAGCCCACATTCAAGCTCCGAAATTTCTATTCATTATAGCCATTTTCAAAGTTTTTCACATCAAGATAGTATCAAGACCTTTGTGTCAGACTCTTGATCACAGGGGCGAATCCACAAAGAGTCCTCCGGATGCTCGAGCATCCATTAACCTTGTCTTGAAATATATTAATCTATGTAGAAATTAAGAAGAATTTATATAAACTTAACACAGAGCACTCAATGAACAAATGGTCTAATTAGTTCATTAGTTCCTAGGTGGGTACTTAAGGCTCTTGTAGTGTTGTTGCTCCTGAGTTTGAATTCCACCTTTAACATGTCTTTTTTATATTTTTGACTTCACCACTTTCAAAGCTAACTTTTAATATATATTATTTTATATTTTTGACTCCACCACTTTTAAATCACCCATAACAATAAAATTTTAGATCCGCCACACCGACGATTCACAGCCAAAAAGTGTAGTCACATATAGATGACATGTGTTTTCAATAGCAACGTACAAGTTTATTGGCATACCATTATTTGATTGTGGTGGAAAATTAGGCCTTGTACTATACATAACATGGTCCCCTGTGGCAAATGAATTTCCAAAAATACTTCGACCAAAATTAGGCCTTGTATTATACATAACATGGCATATATGATTGAAATTTCAAAATTATTAAATCAATATCTAATTTTATGTTTAATTAAAAAATTTAAACTTTATATATAATAGAGAAAAGGGTAAAAAATGCTCTTAAACTATGTGAAACGAATAAAAATGTCTTATGTTTATAGTTTGGCTCAAAAATTCCCTTACCGTCGATACCTTGGTTCAAAAATTCCCTTAAACTATGCAAAAGGAACAAAAATGCTCCGTTTGTAGTTTGGTCCAAAAATGTCCTTGCCGTCAATACTTTGGTCCAAAAATGTCCTTATTGTTATTTAATGGGTCAAAAATGCTTTTCAAATAAATATATTATTATTTTCTCTTTAACACATTCTTTTTCTAATAATATTTTTTTAAAATTAGCAAATGTTTATCTTACTTCAATTCAGAAAAAATGAAAAATAAAAATATTTCTTATTTTATTATCATTATTTTTTATCGTTATATAAATATAAATTAATGATAAATATACTATGATCTTATATATTATCTGTAGAAAGGTGCATGAAGTTATTCTATTTTATTGATAAAATGAGATTAAAAAGAAAAAAAAAATCCTTACATTTTTATTTGTTAAAGTGATTTTAGAAGAAAGAAAACAAGAATAGTGTTCGTTAATAATATTATAATTAGAAAGAAGATGTATTTTAAAAGAAAAAATATATTTATTCAAAAAAGGCATTTTTGACCCATTTTGTAATTATAGGGGAATTTCTAGACCAAAGTATTGATTGCAAGGACATTTTTGAGCCAAAGTATTAACGGTAAAACATTTTTGAGCCAAACTATAAATAAAAGACAATCCAGTAGCCGGGAAGGGGCCTAGAAGTGCCTACTACTACACCACACTACACTTGGCTCTACACATTTACAGAGCTAACTCCTGTCCAGTGCCTTAAGAACATTTTTGACCCTTTTTCCTATATAATATATACATATACTAAAAAATAATACCTCAAATATATCATATGATTTTTTCACGAGTGGCGAGGGTAACTGTTACTATTGAATATTTTCCCATGAAAATTTTCAATAGTAAAATAATGAGTTCTTTAATAATGAATTAATAGCCATGCCACGACTACACGTAGCATTAAATCTTTAGCTTTTGGGGAAAAAACTGTTTATTTTGTATACAATTTAACCATCTTTTATTCAATACAAAATTGAACCTCAATTATGACCTTAAAACTTGAACCTAGTAAAAATAGAGTGATCTTTAGCTGTGACGAAGCATTTGAAAAAGAGATGGGATACTAACATGTGATTACATTGCCATAGTCATTACATAACTGTCAAATATTGGCAACAAGAAATCCTTTTAAAATAAATATATTTTCAACGATAGTCTAGTTTGCGTGTGGTTCATTTATACGCAATTTGAGTGGTGACATTTATTATTGATGGATGGTTATACAATGGTGGTCCTTATAAATTATTACTTTTTTTTATTTTAATTTGTTTACATAATTGTGACTTACTTTTCTTTTTAATATGTCCCAATAAAATGACATATTTATATGTTTAGTAACAATTTAACATTTACTCTTAATGAAATAATTTATAACCACATAAACATGCATCACTTATTTTAGAGCACAAGTTTCAAAAAGGAACGGAAGGAGTACTAATTTTGCCCCCTAATTGATATAGAGGCCAGTTTTGTGAAAGTTTATTACTCGTAATTGACTTCACAAGCTAATTAGGTTTTGTTAACCCTCACACGCAATTATTCAATAATTAGATCTTTCTATACTAATCAAATTGAGATATTATCATATATAGAATGTTAATGTGGACACAAGTGATCGCAGAATTATTATTATTATATATATCAACATTATCTTGCCATAGAATTAAGCCCTTAAACATAAATGGGAGAACTAGAAGTTAATTACAAGGAAGTTCCTTCTGTCCAGGAGCTGGCCAAGAACAAACTCGTGACGATTCCAGCGCGATATGTACGTGATGATCAGGACAGTTCATCAATCGAATCAAATGATCGTAATAATAAGGAAGTTCCAGTCATTGACATGCAACGATTGGTCAATTCTAATGATCATGACATCATGAATCTCGAGCTTAACAAGTTGCATTTTGCAGCTCAACACTGGGGTTTCTTTCAGGTGACGTAGCTTGTTTGTCTTACTTTCCTTTTAGTTCATTTAAAAAATAAAAAAAATATTTGTCCTCTTTTGACAACTCTTTAATTCTAACTTTCCACATGATTCAGTTGATTAATCATGGAGTTAGTTCTTCCGTGGTGGAGAAGATGAAACACGAGACTCAAAAGTTCTACGATCTTCCATTAGATGAGAAGAAGAAATTTGAACGATCACCACGCGATGCAGATGGATTTGGACAGCTGTTCGTTGTCTCTGATGAACAAAAACTTGACTGGGCAGACCTTTTTTATTTGAAGACCGCACCTCCACATTTGCGGATGCCTATATTTTCCAAGCTATACCTTTCACTTAGGTATGTAATTAACGTCATTCGCGTCCTTCTGTATTAAACACTAGAAAATAAGTAAGAGAATAACTTATTATGTAGAGAGACAATTGAAGAGTACACGGAAGAAATAAAGGAGCTAAGCATGAAAGTTTTGGAAATGTTGGGTAAAGCTTTGGGGATTGAAGAAAAAGAAGTGAAGAGTCTTTTTGAAGAAGGAATGCAATCAATGAGGATGAATTACTATCCACCATGTCCACAACCAGACAAAGTGATGGGACTTTGCCCTCATTCTGATCCCTCTGCCTTAACAATCCTTCTTCAAGTCAATGAAACTCAAGGTCTTCAAGTTAAAAAAGATGGAATTTGGATTCCCATTTTACCCCTCCCTAATACCTTCATAGTCAATATTGGAGATACTTTTGAGGTACTTCCCTCATTCTCTTCTCTTTATCTATTATTATTTTCTCTATAGTTTTAATTTACGTGATCAGATTTGACTGAATATTGAATTTTGAATATATACACACATTTGGAAACTTAAGATCCAAGATCTAACCTGACCTTGACTTAGAAACCCAAGACATGAGACTCAACCCTCGACTTCGACCCGTCACTCTACACCCTAGATCGGAGACTCGACCCTAACTAATTGATACCTGAGATTCGATAATGACCCGAGATTTGACCCCCAATCCAAGACCCAACTTTGACTAAGAATTCGAGACTACTCGAGTCTCAAACCCTAGATAAGGACCTGACCCCAACCCTAACCTTAGACCCGAATCGAGACTCGATTTTGATCTAGAACTCAAGCCCTAAGATCGACCCTCAAATTTGACTAGAAATGGGAGATCCAACCCTAACTTGGGACTCGAGAACTAACCTGACCCAAGACAAGAGATCTCAAAACTGACCCCAACCCAAGACTCGAGACCTAACTTTAACCCTAACTCAAGACATAAGATTCTAAACCCAACTTAGGACTTAAGACCTGACTTTTCTCGAGTCCCTAGACTCGACTTTGACCTAAACCCCGAGATGCGACCTCGACTCATGATGACCTTGACCCTGCCCCGAGACTTGGGACCTAAGTTTGACTAAGACCCAACCCCAACCCTGGACACGAGATCCTAGATCAGACAATAACTAGAGACTCAACTTGGACCCAGAACCCAAGACTCAACCCTGACTTGAGATGACCTCGACCCTGATTCGAGATTCGAGACTTGACTTTGACTCAAAACCTTACCCCTACCTTGACGCGGGACTCAAAACTTGACTTTGACCCAAAACCCTCATCCCGACCCTGACTTGACTTTGTTGCCCCGTTCTTATATTTCTTTATTTTATTTTTACCAGATTTTCTCAAATGGAATTTACAAAAGTATAGAGCATAGATCAATGGTGAGCTCAGAAAAAGAAAGGGTTTCAGTTGCAACATTTCAGAGTTCAAGATTGGATGTTATATTAGGTCCAGCAAGTAGCCTTGTTACAACTCATAATCCACCAAAATTCAAAACAATAGGTGCCACTGAATTTTATAGAGGATATCTCAACCGTGAACTTGTTGGGAAATCATATGTGGAAGCCATGAGAATTAATCACCAATGAAGATGATTCAAGGAATTAATTAGTAGTTGTATTAATGGTACGTACGTAAGTAAATCCTTTGATATGAAAGGATTAAAACAAAATAAATAACATTGATATGTGTTCAACGTTAATATCAAGACATATCGAATAAATATGATGTGCATTAAGATTTAAATATTTGAATCGGAATACATAATCAAATTCTTATAATGTTGTAAAATATTGTATTAAAATTTGAATACTAAATGATTCAGACTATTTATTTTTTAAACATTTTGAATATATAAAAGTTTTCTTTATTTAAAATTAATAAAATTCAATTCAATAAAAATAAATTAATCTAATACATATATTAACAAAATGATTTTTGAAAATTATATGGTGATCGTGGAATATGCCGATTGAGGATGATGCATGTTGGCTAATATATAATTAACTGATAAATTATTTTCTGAACTTTTAATAAATATATGACACAACCCCCCCCCCCCAACCCCCAAAAAAAAAGTTTTTAAGTGATCATTACCAAAGCTTTTTGTTGAAAAATAAAATAAAATAACTAAAGCTAAGCTAAATCGAGTGAGCTGATTTTGTGCTTTCTCAAATTTGCGCAATCAAATACAAACATAAAGAGAGATGATAACACCCCTAGTTCATATTTATATGTCGTCTTTATTAAAAATAGATATTTCTTAATATTTATTATTTCACAAAAATAATGCATAAATAACATTATTTTTCCATTTTACCTTTGAGAGTTATTTGTCTTAAAAATATACATTTGACCAACATAGAAAAACTAAGTAAATAATTCATGTATATTGATCAAATTAATTAATCAAAATAAATTTATTTATGTTCATTGATTGAAAACTTGATTTTAAGGAAACACTAAATAAGCGTATAAGGATAAACTTGCATAATTTCTGAAGTAACGTGAAATCTAAAAAGATGATAACCAAATAAAAACAAAAGAAGTAAAATGAAAATTGCTATCAGAATGGCCCTGCATATTTTTTGTATTCTTATGATTTTGCCTTTGATTTGCTTATTCCTGTGAAGTTTTGGGGTTCAAGAGGATATTTTTCCAAGTAAGTTATCCAGAAATGTAATAGCCACGAAAATGTTTATTTGTTGATCAATATTTTGTTTGCCAAACAAATTTTTATTATTTCTTTGTTTGGTCCAAATTACTCAATGATTACCGAAAGACACTATCATCATTGTTTGTTGGATGACATTTTTCCTCTTTTTATTTTGTGAACTTTGTACAACTCAAAATGTTAATGGATATACAAGAGTAGTGTGTTTCATTTATTAATCTCTCGATAAAATGTACTTCATCCATTTCATAGTAATTATCCTTCGTAATAAAAATAGTTATTCCAATTTAATTGTATAATTTTAGAGAATTTTATTATATCTTTCTTTTCATACCTTAGTCTCAAATAATAAAACTTTAGTTTAAGAAAATACGTTTACAGCTAATGCTTTCTGTGCATATAGAAGAAAAACGACATTGAAAGACACAAAATTGGGCCCACAGATAGTATCAAGACTTTTGTGTCCCGAATTTCGATCAGATAAAGCTGTTCACTTTATATATGAACCACAACAACAAAAATGCTGTCACATACAGATGCAAATCTATTAAGTAATACTATTTATTAGATTTAATTGACATTTTTATTTCTGTATCATGAATTAATTTTAGTTTTATTAAAAAATAAACCAAATTAAATATGATGAATTTTCCTTTAATAATAAATAAAAATAGTAGTACTTAGTTGACTACACACTAAAATAAAATGAAAATAAGAAGTCCCAAATGACTAGGACATATTTAGCCCCAAAATATTTGAGAAAACTTGGAAAGTGATGCTTGGTCATATAACTTGATAACTATATTTGACAAGTATCCCGAGTTTGCAAATACTAAAAAAAACTAGTATTTGGGTCAAGTTCTAGTATTTGGAAATTTTTAAAAATTACCCCAAATTTTTATATTTTATTTAAAATACCCATATTTAGAAAATTTGAGGCCAAACTAGCTATATCAAAATTGAACTATGATAAATCAAAATATGCCTTTAACGCATGGGAAGCGGACAAGCAAGGGGTTTATTTTGGCAGAATTGTAATAGTAACGAATGGCGATGATTATATTTGAGTCTTTTCTCTTTTAAAAAAATAATGTAATTGACCACCTGTAAAAAATAATTTCGTAAAATCAAAACTATTTTCAGCTAACAAATAATAGCATGGATGAACCTTTTATCAAATAGAAATGGCATAGATGAGCCTAATTTTTTTTCAAAGTTCAATATCATATTTGAACCTTTTCCCATAAAATTATGAAATAATGGTGTGTTTTATTGATTTTTAAGTGATATAGATACAAGATTTAAACTTATGAGTTTGCGGTAGTATATATAACTCATTTGATCTGTTAATATATATTTCCTCTGTTCCATATTAGTTAATCGTCTTACTAAAAAATAGTTGTCACATATTAATTGTCCACATTATTAAATCAAGAAAACACTAATTAATTTTTTCCTACTTTTGCAATTAATTCTTTTTTAAAGGTGTTCAAACTAAATATTGTAGTAGGTCCCGCCCCTTTAATTTGATTAGGTAAAAGTCAATAGAATGCATATTATTAAACTGAGGTTGTATTATGAGTTAATTGTGCCTATATATATATATATATATATTTGTGGGTATTTTTTAGCAATACAACAAAAATATTAGTTAGCAATATGGAAGAAAATAATTTTGCTAAGCTAGGGGGATCTTTGCCTGTACCAAGTGTTCAACAACTGGCCAAAGGCTCACCGGAAAATGTCCCGGCGCGTTACCTGAGAGATGATGATCAACTACTTCTTGTTCCTCCGATGATGAAATTTGATCATTATAGTATCCCAATCATCAACATGGAAAGCTTGCTTCGTGGCGATGAATTCGAATTCAACAAGCTTGATTCTGCTTGCAGAGAATGGGGATTTTTTCAGGTTAATTTTTAATACGAATATAAGTAGTAGTAGTATTTTTGTTTTCTGCTATTGTTGGACTGATAAGTGCTCATTCATCTTTGTATAGTACTACGTACTTTCAATATGGAAGTATAGTGAAATCGTGATATATTAACTAATTCTTGGATGAAACGATGAAATTATAAAAATTCTCTTCTATCAAGCTATTTTTCCAAAGTCATTAAGAAGGGTAAAGTTAAAACAATTTTTTTTCCAGGTTTATCTAGCTTTAAAGTAAGTACATATTTTTAATTTGAATTATATGACGTATATGTCATTTTTAATTCAATGAATCAAACAAAACACCGGATCTAAATAATTTTTTATATTTATTTTTTAATCAAAATTAGTCACCTTCAGGGTGGTACCTTATATATCAAAATAAAACATAGAAAAATATATGGACTAAAATAATTAATATTTTAAGCTCTTTTTTTTACATAAGGGTGATATTTTAAACACTTCATGACAAGTGCAACAAATTAATATGGCTAATGATGCCGGCTAATAATTAAACATATTTATTTTTAAAAAATGAAAAATTATTTGACTCCCAAACAGTAATATGAAGGAAGTAATAAACAATATTGTACTGGATTTTATGTTCTCTTTTTCTTTTTATTAATGTTATAATGATTATTCGGATAAATTACCTGAATTTTATAGTAACTATATGATTAATATATGGAAAAAAACAATTTAATAATGATGACATTGATAATTAATAATAAGGAAAAGGGTCAATTGTAGTACTTTTTAGCAGTTGAATATATTTCCCATAAAGAGGAGATCAAGTTCATATTTTAATTTCAAAATAGATTTGAATTATCCTAGATGTATGAAATTATTTTGCTATTTACATATTGGTATAAAATTGAGATTATTAAATTATGAGAATTAATAATAATATTTATTTTTAGCGGTATTTATATATTTTTAATAAAATATTATCTAAGTTTTAGTTATCAAATATCTTCAATGATGAGAGCTATCACGTAAAGTGAATAAGCGAGATTAAATAATCGATAATGATCAAGATATATAATAAAATGGTTCATTTGTAAAAAAAATTGAATTAAAAAAGATACTAATATTTATATTAGATAAATTTAAGACCTCTTAATAAAGTTGGCTTTAGGCCATAAATATCGTTGAGCCGCCCCTAGCTTATAACCTTACAGTTTAAAATCAATTTGTGTTATAAGATATGATTATGGACCGAATTAATGAAAATTTTGTGTAACATATTTTTTCATCCATTTTTCACTTGAACCAGGTTATAGGAAAAACACATGGTGGAAAACAAATTCTCACTAAAATACTGAGAAAATTCATAATTTTTCCGTGTGAAAGCATTATAATTTTTTTCTTTTTTTGACTAATTCAATCAAAATATATATGAAAATAGCCGCTAAACATTTTTCGCAGGTGATAAATCATGGAGTGAGTGGTACACTAGTTGAGAAAGTGAAGAAGGATACTCAAGATTTCTTCAACCTCCCACTAGAAGAAAAGGAAATGTTGAAACAAGTGGATGGTGATATCGATGGTTATGGACAAGCTTTTGTTGTTTCTGAGGACCAAAAACTTGATTGGGCTGATATGTTTTTCTTGACAACTCTCCCTTCTCAATTCAGAAAACAACATATCTTCCCCCACCTCCCTCAACCATTCAGGTATTACTATTGTCCCGATTAATTCAGATTCTCATTGCATAGAGTTCATTTAAAGGTATTATCCCAAGGTTTAAACTTGAGAACATGTATATTTAAAGGTAGAGGGATCTCATCCATTCAACTGTAACTTTAGTGGTCCTCTTTTGGTTTATTTGGTTCGTCTTAGTTTGCCTTGACACAAAGAATGAAAAATTTGGAATTTTGTTATATGTCTTGTTATGGCTAACAACTTTGAATTAATACATGTTCATTCTTTTTTATATGAACATATAATAAAATACTCCCTCTAGTCAAAGTATTAATGAGTTGCTACTCGGACTCTTCAAAAACATCATGTCCCAGAGTAGAGTAGTGTATTTCTGGAGGACTCAAACACGAGTGCCAGTTATTTACTTTATTGTCAGTATACATAAGTTAAATCCGAGTTAATTTGATACGGTGTCATCTCATGCCAACGAAAAATACAGGATATTGGCTAATGAGTTGTTGTATTGAAACAGAGGAACAGTAGAATTATATGCAGTTGAACTGAAAAAATTGGCTCTAAAGATCATTGATTTTCTAGCTAAAGGATTGAACATGGATGAAGAATACATAAGGGAACTTTTTGGAGAAGGATCGCAATCAATGAGGATGAATTATTATCCACCATGTCCGCAACCAGACAAAGTGATAGGACTTACTCCTCATTCAGATGCTGTTGGCCTCACTATTCTCCTTCAACTAAACCAAATGGAAGGACTTCAAATCAAGAAAGATGGCATGTGGATTCCTATTAGTCCTCTTCCTGATGCCTTCATTATCAACATTGGTGATATCATGGAGGTAATTAAGCTGCTATGATCGCCTTTACTATGTTGCTCGGATTCTGCAAAAAATGTTGTTGTATCCTGATCTTCCGAAAAATGCACTAATTTTTGAAGAATCCGAGCAACATATAGTGATTATTGTGTAAATATTCAAAATCTTGGTACATCAATTAGTAGGTATGAGAGAATTAATGTCGGATCCTTGAGGACAAATGATTGATTTACCTGTTTGAAGCAATTTAAGCGAAGGACTATACATAACAGAATACATCATTTCTTGCTATGGAGCGCGTAAAGGAGTATAAGATGTTGTATGACTACATCTATTTTCATTTTTGTGTTAACTGGTTTTGCACATCAAACTGTTGTGTACTCTGTTAACTGAGAAGTATATTTATTTGCAGATAGTGACAAATGGAGCCTACCGTAGCATTGAGCACAGAGCAGTGGTTAACAGCGAAAAGGAAAGACTCTCAATTGCAACATTTTACAGCACAAAACTTGATGGACAAATTGGTCCTGCTCCGAGTATCATTTCTGCTGAAAATCCAGCAAAGTTCAGAAGTATTGGAGCTATAGATTATTTCAGAGGTTTATTTGCTCGTAAACTTGATAAGAAATCATACTTAGATGTTATGAGAATTGGAAATTCTGAGAATCCAGCAAGTTGAAACGCGACAGTATTGGACCTATGTATCCTCTAGTAATTGTTACACTATGTATTAATTTTTCTTCAGAAGTTCTGTTTCATCAACATTCAGTTGCTAGTTTGATGTTATAATCCGACAAAGAGGCCATGATCGACACATTGAGGGACAAAATTCACCTTGCAAGTGTACCACTTTTGTACAAAAATATATCAGAAAAGAATTTTATCAAGAAAAGTCAGATTGTTCATTCACAATATTTTCTGATGCAAATACATCAGCAAATAAAAAGGAGGAGATATGTATATATGATAAGGGGAAAAAAGGAAGACAAAAATAAACCTAATCTAATTTTTGGTCACAAAATGAAGCATTAATCAGGCTGAAGTCATATGCAATGCTACTAAGGATGCATAAACTCCATCTTTTATGTTCATAAGAGCATCATGCCTTCCTTCCTCAGCAATGACGCCATTCTTCACAACAGCAATGACATCAGCTCCTTTGATTGTGGTTAAGCGATGAGCTACAACCACGGTTGTCCTATTTACCATTACTCGATCCAATGCTTCTTGAACTATACGTTCTGATTCTGCATCTAAAGCACTTGTTGCCTCGTCTAGCAAAAGAATCTTTGGATCCTTCAGTATAGCTCTTGCAATAGCTATTCTTTGCTTTTGTCCACCTGATAATTGTATTCCTCTTTCCCCAACCGATGTATCATATCCTTGAGGCAATGAAGATATAAAGTTGTGTGCATTTGCTGATTTTGCTGCTTCAATGATCTCTTCTTCTGTTGCATGCCCTTGTCTGCTGTAGGCAATGTTGTCACGAATTGTTTCGTTAAACAGTACTGGTTCTTGACTAACCAGGCCCATTTGTTGTCTTAGCCAACTTAGCTTGAATTGTCGGATTTCCACACCATCCAAATATATCGATCCTGATTCAGGATTGTAGAACCTCTCTATTAGGCTAATGACAGTTGATTTACCGCTTCCACTCTCTCCCACTAGAGCAACAGTCTACAAAGAGAACCGAAAATAAAGTTTAAGCCAATTGAGTAAAAGATGAAAGTACGCTATAATGGAGAGGGAGTACTCGAAAATACCTTTCCAGAAGGGATAGTTAGGCATAAATCCTTGAAGATTTGGACATCCGGGCGAGTTGCATACCTGTAACTCACATGTTTGAATTCAATATCTCCGCGAACAGCAGCTAGAGTAGTACCAACATCAGAACTTGAGTCAATCTCGGGTTTTCTGTCAAGAATGTCAAATATAGAGGCAATAGAATCCTTGGCTTTGCTAGCATCTGGAGCCATTCCTGTGCTTTGTGTAACCCCAACAGCTGATAGAGTCAATGCAAAGAAAACCTGCAACATTACAAATTTCTTTCAGAAAATCAATATCGATACACAAGAGCTGAAAAGGAAGAGAAATCCGAGTGACTTTACCTTAAAAACTTGGCCAAATGATGCCAATCCATGCTGAATAAGGACGGATCCTATGTAGAAACAGAAGGCATTTGTACAATACAGTATAAAAGAACCAAAGCCTAAGCTTGCTCCACTAACAATTCCAATCTTCACTCCTTGCTTCATTGGACCTTCACATTTCTTTTGGTACATGTCCATCACTTTCTCCTCTGCACAGAATGATGCCACTGTTCTTATACTCCCAACAGCATCGTTTGCTATTTGGCTAGCTTCTTCATACATCACCTGGAAAAATGAGAATCCATTTTTAAGTTAATTCAAGCACATTTTAATGTAATCTATTTTTCAAAGATGTGAAAAGACGGAATACCTTTGCATCAGCACTAAAGCCTTTGTACATCTTGGTCTGGAGGAATCCTTGCACACCAATTAAAGGCATCACGAGAAGGATTATAAGTGCTAAAATCCAATTGGCAGTAAAGGCTATCACGAGCCCTGCTACTACAGTTGCTATGTTCTGTACAATAAGTGCCAGTGCATCACCCATAAGAGTCCTGACCGTGGAAGCATCAGTTGATAACCTTGCACCAATTGCACCACTGCATTCAAGAAAATTTCACATTTTTAGCTTATAACACTCTGTTGAGTATTTAAAATAGAAGGGGGGAGAAGGCAGGATTTGATTTGTTACAAACCTTGAATGTGCAGGATCATCGAACCAGCTGATTTCTTGGTGGACTACTTTCTTAAATGTCAAGGAACGAATTCTCTCGATCAATTTCCCCCCTGCAACTCCAAATAAGTAGTTCTGGAAAGGTACAACTAGCAAAGTTACCACACCGAGGCCAAAATACATGAGTGCCCAGAATCTTGATTCACTTCGCAGCTTTTGTGGTGGGTAAAAGAATATTTTAATAGCTGTCGAGAGTAAGAGTCCAAATAACGGGAAAATAAGACCATGTATGATTGCAGCCAATGATCCAAGTAACAGATATGGAAGCTCAGGTTTGTTTAGTCCAGCAAGCCGCCTAATGGAAACATTCTTTCGTTTCTTTAAGCTTCCCTTATCTTCTTTTTGCTTGTCCTCGTCTCCTATTTCTGCTTCGTGAATACCAATTAGCCCAGGAACAGTATAGTTGAGTGTGAAAGAATGTCTAGATGATCCCTGGCTTGTTGATCGCCTCATTGCTGACAATCGCTGGCTTGATGACCTGCTCAGGTTTTTATCCAAATCCGTGGTTAAATCCACCTTCTCAAGGTCCATATTTTTCATTTTTTCTTCTTCTCTATTCCCTCCCTGCATTCGCACAAGCTGGGAATATGCCCCATTTGGATCTTGTATCAACTCAGTATGTGTTCCTATTTTCATAATGAGGGAAAAGAATGAATTTAGTTTAGTTATACAACTAGAGTAAAGCCTGATAAAAGTTCTTTAGAAATTTTACCTTTTTCTAGTAGTTTTCCAGCATTCACCACCGCTATAAGATCAGCATTTCTAATGGTTGTTAGACGATGAGCAACAACAACGGTTGTTCTATTTGCCATGACTTTTTCGAGTGCTTCTTGCACGATTCTCTCTGATTCAGCATCAAGTGCACTTGTAGCTTCATCAAGGAGGAGTATTCTTGGGTTCTTTAAGATAGCCCTTGCTATTGCGAGTCTTTGCTTTTGTCCACCAGATAGTTGCGTTCCATGCTCACCTACCATAGTGTCTAGCCCCTACAGAATCCACAATGAAAACGATGAAACTCCCATTCGTAACAGCTAATTGTAGGTGTGAACATGGAATAAAGGGAAAATCATATATTACCTGAGGAAGTTTATTGAGGAACTTAGCAGCATTAGCAAGCTCAATAGCTGTCTTAATCTCATCTTCAGTAGCATTTTCTTTACCATAACTGATATTCTCTTTTATGGTTGTCGCAAACAGGATGGGTTCCTGACTTACCAATCCCATCTGTTGCCTTAGCCATTTGAGTTGAAATTTCTTCAAATTGACACCATCTATTAATACTTCTCCAGCCTCAGGATCATAGAATCTCTCCAGTAAACTGATAACTGTGGACTTCCCACTTCCACTTTGCCCAACCAAAGCTACAGTTTTTCCATTAGGAACGACAAGTGAGAATCCACTAAAGATCTGCACATCTGGCCTGGCTGGATACCTAAAGTACACATCTTTAAGCTCAATTTCACCCTTGATGTTTTCCAACACAACCCCGCTTGTGTCCGATGTGTCAATCACAGGCTTACGGTTGATTGTCTCAAACATTTTGTATGCTGCAGCCTGTCCTGCTGCAAACGCGTTCAAAGATGGCGTTGTTTGGCCTAGAGACCTGCAAATTGATAAAGAGAATTTCACTACTCTTTAGCCTACACCAATTTTCCAATACAACAAATCAAAGATCCTTCTTTAAACAGAGAATTATATATATGCTTACATTCCACCAGTCATTATAGCCATAATAACATTGATAACATCTCCACCATTATAACCTCTCTCTATTATCAGCTTGGAACCATACCAAACGGCAAGTCCATAAGTTGAAAAAACAATGAGCAAGACCGTGCCAAGTCCAACGCCTGAAACAAGCCCTTGTTGGACAGTAGAAGCACAGGCAATTTTCAGTTTGCTGTCATACTTATCTATCGCCAGCTTCTCTCCGGTGAATGCTGAAACCTGAAGTCATCCAGATTAAAATTGCAAGTCTAATACAAAATTATACGTGTAGAACTATTTGGATCAGGCTTTTTACCGTTCTGATTGCTCCTATTGTTTGCTCTACTACATTTCCAGCTTGTGCATAGGCAACTTGTCCGCGACTTGACATTTTGGACATGATCAATGCCATAGCTCCTCCAGCAATGACAAGAGCAGGTATGCAAGACACCAAGACTATCGACAGAAGCCATCCCTTAAAGAACGCGACTATGAAGCCTCCAACAAATGTTGAGATGAATTGAATGAACTTCCCAACCTGGAATCATTCAACTTAAGTTTGTTAAGATTATTTTACAAGAAAATAACGAAAACTAAAACATTATTCACTTTGCAGTAGCATTTACGCGCACCTTTTCACCCAATGCATCTTGAATGAGAATAGTATCTCCAGACATTCTTCCAATGACTTCTCCTGTTGTTGTTTCAGTGTCAAAAAAGGCAATGTCCTGCCTCAATATTGTCTTCAAATATAGTCCTCGAATTCGAGTCGCTTGTCTCTCTCCAGTAACCATCCAACATGACATTTCTGCAATGTTACAAGGGGCAAAAATTTCAATATTGAATGCATGGGTTCTTTCCATTACTACCATAGTTCAAGAACTCAAATTTACTAGTGTTATGTTATGGTTCATTTTACACATCATTCTTGATCCTTAGATTAGAGTCGTGTTATGGTAGAGTCAGAATTTTCATCAAAAGAATTCAAATTTTAAAATAAAATTACTAGGACCTTATAGATGGCATAATTTTCCAATGAAACCCCTTACTACGCTACATGCCCAATAAAATTTTCATTAGAGCTTGAGGTACTTGATGACATTAAACCTTCGCCAGAATAGCACACTTCTATTCCGGGGAGGAAAGATCATCAGATTAGTCGAGTCCCAAAGTGGTTACCATAAAATTACCTTTTTCTTGGGAATTTTATTAACCTAGATTTTCCTAAACATGGTGGGGTAGTAATTGATTGAAAAAAAAAGTGCTTTTACTACTTTCGCGTCTTTAATAAAACAAGCACGCAAAGGCACCGATTCTAAGGTACCCCACAAATTAAATGGAACCTCTATATGACTATCACATGTATTTAGCTAAAGTAACTTATAGTAATATTTTTATGTCAAAAAGTATTTATAAAATTTTGCATATCCTTGATTCACCAATTATACTCATGCCGGTGTAGAAAAAACATACAAAGAAGTCTCGATTCAAATAAAACATATCAAAACAGTTCGAAATAAGAAATACAAATTAGTCTACTTACGCAAAAGGGATGCAACGCCAGCTCCAATAGCGAGGTAGACATAGTCAATAGAAACCTGAAATCAAAAATTCCAAAAAAAAAAAAAAAAAAAAGCTAATTAAAGAAGAAAATGTAACAAAGTTTAGTCAAATGTTGTTTATTATGAGACTTATGAACAGTAAATTACAAAGTTGATTAGACTGACACGAAAAAATTAGAGTTCACATTAGTATATACTTTTATTCTTTCCCACTTTTATAGTGGGATTTGTAATATAAAAAATTGAATTAAGCTTTATATTGCATTAGATAGCAAATATCAAATGGAATTCTATATGAAAAAAATCATAATTATGTTTGCCACAAAGAAAAAATAGTAAATTCCTATTGCTATTTCCAGTAACCCAAATTGACACGTCTTAACTTGTTATAGAAAAGATAAAACTCAAATTGATGAGTGGCACCATTAAGGATGCTTAGTTGTTCTTCGTGGAAAAAAAAGAAGAGGAAAACAATAGCGTAAACTTACATTTATATTATGAGTACACGTATTGGAGTCCGACTAATCTAAATTCGCATCAGGTAGATTTCATTCAGGGACTCAAATTCAAAACCTCTAATTAGAGCAGTGTGCATTCTTTGATGGTAACACTTTTCAATAATATTAAACAATGAAACTGTTAAAATACACAAAGAACGAAACTTCAAAATACAACTTAAGATGTGGTGATTACAATAGTAATTAGTATAGAATCAGCTTTGATTATAAATACGGTCATGAATAACTCTATTGAAAGCTAATTTCTTGAATATCTATCGCTATAACAATCATTTAATTACACTATCAGTATATATAACTAAAACCAGACTTTCATGTTTTTCCATACACCCCCAAATAAAAACTGTTTATTATATTTCTTGTTGTTGTAGAACGAGACCATAGAAGGCAAGTTTTAAGTTAATGTAATCGTAATTTAAACGTTACAACTTCAATTTAATTGCATGAAACCAAGAAATTAATCAAGATAATTAATACAAACAAGAACATAATCAAATTAAATACATACATACCTTTGAGATTTTATGTACAACTTCATCAGAATTTGAAGAACCAAAAGAATTAACAAGCTGGCCAAAAATAAGTGTCATTAAAGGTTGAGTTAATCCATTGCCAATAGCTCCAATTGTTCCAATTATCATTAGGGCAACATCAAATTTATCTGCAAAAGAAAATAATTTGTAGAATGACACTTTTTGATCTTCATCTCCTTTTTTTTCTCCATTATTATTATCCTCCATCTTCAAAAAACCAAAAAAGAAGAAGATTAATATGATATATCCCTTAGGGTTTTAAAGAAAATCAAGAAGAAGAAAAAAGAGCTATTTATAAGATAAGAAAGTTAGTTAAGATTTCAGGATACTTTTGGTATTAGGTTTCAATATTAGCGTATTTATAGCTGTATTTTATTTTATTTTCCTTATTCTAGTTGACTTCTGTTTGAGTTTTTCCTATTTGTAGAAAAAGAGAAAATAATTATTTTATCTCTTCTAGAAACATTGAACGTATGTAGACTATTATATATATAGTCAATAGGATAATTATTGCCACCAAAATTTTAGTGGTAAGCTTAGCACCGGTCTAATATTTGTAATTTTTCGTAAATTAAGTAAGTAGAATATTATAAATTTATGGAAATAATCTATTTATCTTCCTAAGGAAATTTATGAAAACTAGTTAAGTGTATGCGATTTGCATTGTGTGTAATTGTGTTAATTAATAATGCAATAAATATAACCTAAAGTTGAGATGGAAGAAAACTGAAAGTATCTTTTTTTTTCTATTTTAAGTACAATTATTATCCAAAATAGCATATAAATCGACATTATTAAGAATCTTCATGTTTTTAATATAGTATAGATAGTTAGATTTATTTTCGTAGTATAAGAGTAAGGTTTATATATGTTCTATATTCTACAAATTCCACTTGTTATTATTATTATTGTTGTTGTTTTTGTTGTTGGTGTTGATGGTGTTGTGAGGTAATACTCGAATTCTACTGAGTAATAACCAAGAATAGGGGGTATCAATGATTTTTCTAGTAAATCGATTTATTGACTGAAGAAAGTAGATTAATTAGTTGATTTATCTTAATAAAATTGTAAATTTGTATATGGAATTTATAATTATACCGAATAATTAGATTGATTATTGATTTTATAAAAATATAAAAATAAATTAGAAAAAAATGAATTATACCGTACTGTATCAAATATATTTATGTACAGAATACATTTTGTATATTAAGTTTAAATAATGATTCATAAATATTCCGTATTTGGTCTAGATTGATGAAAATGGATTAATTGATATAAGTCAAAACGAAATTAACACTCAAATCTTAATTCTGAAATCTATTATGCTACTCGTAATGTGGCCTTCGTGGTCCAGTGAGGTCCGCCCCTTATAGGCATAAGCTTATATTTAAAAAAGTTTACTTGAAAATTGGCGGAATTCTTCGATAGCTTCTTAAAGTTTTAATTAATTTTTAATTAGATATCTTTAATACGTCTTTTCATTTTAAAACTTAAATAGAACCTTAATATGTCATTTTGACAATTATTGTTGCCTTAACCTACTGTGTAACACACATTCTTATAATGTGAAAAATGCCGCCTTCTTTTTTTTTTGGTAAAAATGTTTTCTTTTTCTTTTTCTTCACTTTATATTCATAATTTCATATTATCTACTCTACCTTCCACCAATAAGCATCCTTACAAAACATGAAAGAACAAAAATAAATAAACAAAGAGAAAATAATTATTTTCGTCCCTGTGTTATTGTCTTATTTTGATTTTGGTCTCTATGATATCTCATTAATTATACTTAATCTTTAATTAATTAAAGTGAGTGATTTCAATCCTTCTACTAACAATGAATATCAATTTAAACAGATTACTTACTGCTGTCAGGGATAATTTTGATATTACAACAATCATATATATATAAATAATAATATTTTTTGTTAGAGTTTACGTGAAGTAACACATTTCACAGTGAATTGCACTTCCCAAGGAAAGTGAAGCTTCAAAGTAAAACGCATTTCTCAAAATGATAAGTATCTCTTTCTCTCTAAGTTTTAGAATGACTGAATTCAACAAATTGTTGATGAAATTTTAGGAGAAAATTCAAGGCAGAGCTCATATCGGAAGGAATTTTGCTCAGATTTTATCAAGTTTTGAGTTTTCTTCTCTATTTTTCAGTTTGAGCTAGAGGTATTTTTTTTTCCATCCCTCTTCGATCTTTTTTCTTGCAAGCTTCGGTCCAGCCTTTTTGTTTTCTTGAATTTTGTTGTTTTTATCTGAATTTACGATTAAGCTTTATGATTAATGTCTTATCTGATTTATATATGAAGCTTTTGCTTACAAAAAATGTGTACATGGTAGCTTAAGTTTAAGGTAGGTAAACTTGATTTTTTTTATAAATGAAAATTTTATTATCAAAGAATTCACTGTGAAATGTGTTACTTCACGTAAACTCTAACAAAAAATATTATTATTTATATATATATGATTATTGTAATATCAAAATTACCCCTGACAGCAGTAAGTAATCTGTTTAAATTGATATTCACTCTTAGTAGAAGGACTGAAATCACTCACGTTAATTAATTAAAGGTTAAGTATAATTAGTGAGATATCATAAAGATCAAAACCAAAATAAGACAATAACACAGAGACTAAAACAATTATTTTCACATAAACAAATCACATCCGTTTTGAAAAAAAATTGCAAGAACAAAACACGATAAATTGAAAAAAAAATTAAAATATAAGAAGAATTATATTATTTTTATTGGATGTGTCGATAAAAAAAGCTAATAAAAAAAAAGTGGAAGATGAACAAAAGGTCAGGGGTGACGCAAGTTGGTGTGAGGTGAAGAAAATAGATACGTAATTTTATTTGTTTATTTTTATTGATAATTAGTTGTTTATTCTTTTATAATTTATTTTAAATTATTATTTTACGCTCCAATACCATATGTTCTCTTTTTATTTAAGTCATCATGCCGTAATCCGCAAATATATTACACATACTTTATAATTTTAACTAATTATCGTCAATAAAATATCAAATAACATAATAGAATTTCACTATACAGATTATTAAAATGAATAAAACCTATCTGAAATATAATAAAAACAGTTGAATATCATATGTTTTCTTCATTAGCTTTGTGTATGATTTATATATACTATTACTCTTACCTTCATTATTTTTGTTTATTTATAACAACATGGGGACAAGGGGAATTTTGCATAGGCATATATAATTCTGGTTTTAATATGTCGGCAATAACGTTTTTTGCAGTTTGCAAAATTATTAGTGACGTAATCAATGACTCTTTTATTTTGATTCTAAATCTAAAAGGACATTTTTGGAAAATTAAAGTGAAATAATTATTAAAGATAATTAATGTTGTGTAGATGGACAACCACTCTGTTCACATTCTTTTCGTTTTCTTTCCTCTCTTTTTTTCCCTTTAGGATAAATCCTCTTTCAGAAATTTAAAGTGAAATTTTTTAATACACTATTATTATTGAGTACCTCAATAATTATAATATAACAAGATATGAATAAAAATCATTTAGACCTTATTATGAATAAAGAAACTATTGATGTATTTATTTATCCTAATAAATATTGTCAAGGTTATATTGGTTATGCAAATACAGGCATTATATATAGGAAATTCTTTCTTTAAACAATCTATTTACATATGAATGTACTATCATATTATCATGTTCTATAAGATAGTCAATTGTTAATACTTTAATGTCAAGACGTAACCAACTAAAGCAAGTGACTCAATATATAAGAGATGTTATTTTCTTTGGGAAAAAAAATCAGCAATGTTGAAAACAATGTTGTTACTTGCACACAATAGAATCCATAATGTAGTCGTTTAGAGAGTTTTATTTATGGAAATATTTTTTTCTCAATAATTATAATATTTTCTTTTTATTAGTTTTTAATTATGTAGGTCAATTGATCCTATCATATAATAATATTGTGTCTTTTAGTAAAAAAAAAAATGAATGTTGTTACTTGCATAGCAAAGGAGCCAAAGTAAATTACATTTCACCAAAGAATAGTGAAATAAATATCTAATATTTTGTTCGAGGGATAATTTGACAGAGTAATTCACTAAGACATTGTTAATCTCAATATTTGAGAAGTTGTTACACAAGATTGAAAAGTCAATGTCACAGAGATATCAAATGATAGTAAATGTGCTATGTAATTTTTTTTCTTAATCAAGATTTTGTCTCACTAAATTTTTCGATACAATCGTAGGATTGAGTTGGACTATTATTTTGGAGGTCCTTCTTGTTGGGTTAGACTAGGCCATTGTAGTCTCGACCCGCTGGACCGAATTGGACTGTACCGATCCATTTTGATAATTCTATATATATAGCTATGCAAAATTACTCTTTTCACATAATTAGTAGGAAAATTTCATATATTGCAAACGGATTTAATGAAATAAAGTTTTATAGGTATAGTTTATGTAATTACATTTCAGGGGTATAGTTTAGTTTGCTATGGAGCATTTAATTTGTTACGTTTTTTTGTTTATAATTTATACAATATTTTTTTTAATAAATGGATACATGAGCGCTAAATAAGGTAACAGAAGATTCACATAATCCCATGATTCAAGCTAATCATTTTAAATCAAACACTATTCAAAAAAGAGTTATATAACGATACAAACACCATAACAACTATTTCCTCATACCACTGAAGCAATATTAAACGGAAAAAATTTCGATTCATCAATATTCTTGTATATTCAATGCCAGGTAGACGTTTCTTTCAAGGAAACTTCATGTTTTGAACAGCAAAAACGAATACGATTGATTTGTGTAGTATATAATTGAAATTTTCAAAAACGAATTATTAATGTTTGTTTATTCTAATGATTCACAAGTATGTATTTTTGTTTATACAAATGTAATTGTTGGTTAGAAAAATAGAATTACACCATTTGTACATATGAATTGTATATGTATAGCACTGCATGTTTTGGGGCACTTCCCCTTTATATTATACCATCAAATTAAGGTAATATACCAGCCACCAGGGGCAGACACACGTTACATGAAGTAATGTCATCCAATACTGCTTCATTGTAAAATAATATTTTTTCTGTTTTACTTTGATTATCTTGTTTTAATTTAATTTGATATGAAGTTGGAAAAAGTAAAGAAGGCTTTTAAATCATGTAATCTTAAATTAAAAATATGTCAATGTATCAAAATGTCATTTAATTTTGTAGTCTTACACATGTCCGGCAAAAAGTACCATGATTACTTAATATATTAATCAAAAGTAAAATATCAAATACAAGCCACATATGTATGATCAGGGGCGGACCTAGGTTGTGTCTAGGGGGTTCATCCCGAACCCCCTCGGTCGAAAAATTACGTTATATATATAAGGCCAAATTTTGATTTTATGTGTACATATATTAAAATGAACCCCCTGAAAATAAGTGAGAAGCTTTAGCTCAATGGATAAGGGGCTCAGCAGTGGCTTCTATGTTGTGAGTTTGAATCCCCCATGTGCAGCAATTCCTTATCCCTTATTTTTTTTACCCTTTTTAATGCATGGAATTGGGCTCAACTTTTGGGCTTGGATCATCTTCTCTTTTTCATTTTTTTTTTTCTTTTATGTCATTTTTTTCCTAATTTGTTTTTGTTTAAATTTATTAGACACGTTTTTTTTATTCTTCTTATATCTATTAGTCATTTTATTTCAACATAATTTTATGTACAACTTTTTAAAAATGATGAATTATATATATAAAGATAAATTAGATGTAATTGAATGAAGAAACTAAAAATCGTCAATATCCTTTTAATAATATATATTTAATAGAATTCATGGAATTTCTTTTCTATTTTTTCAATTCTATTTTAGAGAGATGGAAACTAAACTTATTTGATTTATTCGTCTTTTTTTTTCAACAAGTGATGACTAACCTAGTGATACAAAACTACATGAACTAAAAAATTGGCGATGCCATTTATTTATCTTCTGAATATGCATTATAATATTAGTAAATCTATATTTACACACTTTTAGAGAATCTTGGTAATTTTCCTAGTAATATGTGTTTCAATGGATACTAATTTAAAAAAAAAAAAAAAGCAAAATAAAGTAAAACATTACAAAATAAAAGTATAAAAAGTACAAGAAATTTTAAGAATATTCAATGGAGCAGGGTAAAAGTAGGAAGAAATGCTTAATGCGGTACGATAAGGTATATAAATTTAGCGGGTTAAGGTAAATATTTTTCTTCTCCGTCTCGCTTCCTTTTTCATCCTTTAATTTTCACGTGTTTTAGGAATTAACTTATGTAATACAACTGATCCACTAAAAAATTTTATCAACGTAGCTTTGTTCTCAATTATCTTTGATTAGTTTGGTGTTAACTTTTATCAACCACTGAGATACCTTGTACAAAAAACATGTCGAGGTTACTACGCTCACCGTGCACTTACATTACCACATGAGCTTCTTCTTTAAATTTTGAACCCTTGGGCTTAATTCTTGGATCCGCCACTGTGTAGGATGAATATGATTCAACTAATGCATTACACCAACTAATGGTGGAAAATATCAAAAGATGAAGGTCTTAAATCAAAAGATTTTACTTGTAGGAAAAAAAAGTTCAGGCTGAAGTCATATGCAATGCTAAGAAGGATGCATAAGCTCCATCTTTAATATTCATAAGAACATCATGTCTTCCTTTCTCAGCAATGACTCCATTCTTCATAACAGCTAGCAATGATATCTGCCCCTTTGATTGTGGTTAAGCGATGAGCTACAACCACGGTTGTCCTATTTACCATTACTCGATCCAATGCCTCTTGTACTATACGTTCTGATTCTGCATCTAACGCACTTGTTGCCTCGTCTAGCAAAAGGATCTTTGGATCCTTCAGTATTGCTCTAGCAATAGCTATTCTTTGCTTTTGTCCACCTGATAATTGTATCCCTCTTTCCCCAACCGATGTATCATATCCTTGAGGCAATGAGGATATAAAGTTGTGTGCATTTGCAGATTTTGCTGCTTCAATGATCTCTTCTTCTGTTGCATTCTCCTGTCTGCTATAGGCAATGTTGTCACGAATTGTTTCGTTAAACAGTATTGGTTCTTGACTAACCAAGCCCATTTGTTGCCTTAGCCAACTTAGCTTGAATTGTTTGATTTCCACGCCATCCAAATATATATCTCCTGATTCAGGATCATAGAATCTCTCTATTAGGCTAATGACAGTTGATTTCCTGCTACCACTCTCTCCCACTAGAGCTACAGTCTACAAAGATAAGCGAAAAATAATATTTGAAGCCAGTCTCATATAAGATAAAATGCAGAGGTAGTACGCGAAAATACCTTTCCAGAAGGGATGATTAGGCATAAATCCTTGAAGATTTGGATATCTGGGCGAGTAGCATACCTGTAACTCACAAGTCGGAATTCAATATCTCCATGAACAACAGCTAGAGTGGTGCCAACATCAGAACTTGAGTCAATCATGGATTTTCTATCAAGAATATCAAATATAGAAGTTATAGAATCTTTAGCTTTGTTAAAATTTGGAGCCATTGTAGCACTTTGAGCAATTCCAACAGCTGCTAATATCAATGCAAAGAAAACCTGCAATGTTAAAGTTTTATTTCAAAAACTAAGACACGCAGGCAAGAGAGAGAGAATTATGTATTTTTACCTTAAAAACTTGATCGACTGTCGCTAATCTATGATCAATAAGGACAGATCCAATGAAGAAACAGAAGCCAAGTGAAGAATAAAGTGTAAAAGAACCAAAACCTAAACTTGCTCCACTAATGATTCCAATCTTTACTCCTTTCTTAATTGAACCTTCACATTTCTTCTGGTACATGTCCATCACTTTTTCTTCTGCACAGAATGATGCCACTGTTCTAATACCGCCAACAGCATCATTTGCTATTTGACTAGCTTCTTCATACATCACCTGAAAAAATGAGCAGAATCTTCTTAATATAGTTCAACCACCTTATAAAGTTTATTTTGTTATATAAAACTAAAGAAAACCTTAGCATCCGCACTATAGCCTTTGTGGAACTTGGTCTGGAAGAGTCCTGGTGCACATATTAAGGGTAACACAACAAGGATTATAAATGCCAGAATCCAATTAACAGTGAAGGCTATCGCAAGGCCGCCTAATGCAGTTGCCATGTTTTGTACAATAAGTGCCAGTGTATCACCCACAACGGTCCTGACTGTAGAAGCATCAATTGATAACCTTGCACACAATGCACCGCTGCATTTGATAAAATTTCATGTTTTAGCATATGTCAAACTGCAGGGAGAATTTAATAACTATTCACTTGTTGACATACCTTGAATTTGCAGGGTCATCAAACCAGCTGATTTCTTGATGGACTACTTTCTTAAATGTCAAAGAACGGAATCTCTCGATCAATTTCCCCCCTGCAACTCCAAATAAGTAATTCTGGAAAGGTATAACTAGCCAAATTACTACACCGAGGCCCACGTACATGAGTCCCCAGAATTGTGATTCATTTCTCAACTTATGTGGAGGATTAAAGAAGGATTTAATTGCTTCTGAGAGCAAGAGTCCGAATAAGGGCATTACTAGGCCATGCATAATTGCAGCCAATGATCCAAGTAGTACATATGGAAGCTCGGGTTTGTTTAGTTCAGCAAGTCGCCTAATAGGAATTTTCGTTTGATTCTCTGAACTTTGCTCATCGTCTTTTTTTTTATCCACATCTCCTATTTTAGCTTCATGAATATCAATCATCCCCCGAACAGGATAGCTGGGTGTGAAGGAATGCCTAGGCGATCCATTGTTTGTTGATCGCTTCGCTGTTGACTGTGGCGGACTTGATGACCAGCTGATGTTGTCCAATTTCATGGTTATATTTACCTTGTCAGAGTCCATATTTTTCATAATCATGTTCTCTTCTTCATCACCTCCCTTGCCTTCCTGCATTCGCATAAGCTGGGAATATGCCCCATTTGAATCTTGCATCAACTTATCATGATTTCCTGTTTTCATTATGTGACCAAAAAAAGATGCTTATTCTTATCCACAAAAGTAAAGCTTGATTGATGAACATGTCTCTTTTATCTTTAAATTACTACCTTGCTGTAGTAGCTTGCCATCATGTAGTACAGCTATTAGATTAGCATTCCTAATGGTTGTTAGACGATGCGCAACAACCACAGTTGTTCTTTTTGCCATGACTTTCTCGAGTGCTTCTTGGACAATTCGCTCTGATTCAGCATCAAGTGCACTTGTAGCTTCATCAAGGAGAAGTATTTTTGGGTTCTTTACAATAGCCCTTGCTATTGCCAGTCTTTGTTTCTGACCACCAGATAGTTGTGTTCCATGCTCACCTACTATAGTGTCTAGCCCCTATAGATCCCCCAAACATGAAAAGAGTGAATGTCCATATAAAGAATTTCAGTCAGGTCCTTTGCTTATTAGCAGCTTATTGAAACTATGGACATGGATATTAAGGGGGGGCAATATTACCTGGGGTAGTTTGTCAATGAAATTAGCAGCATTAGCAAGCTCAATAGCTGCACTAATCTCCTCTTCAGTAGCATTTTCCTTACCATAACTGATATTCTCCCTTATGGTAGTCGCAAACAGGATAGGCTCCTGGCTTACTAATCCCATCTGCTGCCTTAGCCATTTTAGTTGATATTTCTTCAAATTGACACCGTCTATGAGTACTTCTCCAACTTCAGGATCATAGAATCTCTCCGGTAAACTGATATTAGTGGACTTCCCGCTTCCACTTTGCCCAACCAAAGCTACAGTTTTGCCACTAGGAACAACAAGTGAGAATCCACTAAAGATTTGCACATCTGGCCTGGCTGGATACCTAAAATACACATCTTTTAGCTCAATTTCACCCTCGATGTCTTCCAACACAACCCCGCTCATGTCAGATGTGTCAATCAATGGTTTCCTGCTGATTGTCTCAAATATTTTGAGTGCTGCAACCTGTCCTGCTGCAAATGCATTCAATGATGGTGTTGTTTGGCCTAGTGACCTGCAAATCAACAAGAAAACAAGCAAAAGGTTTTCCACTTCTTAGCCTACATTAACTATCCAATGTGACGAATCTAAGATGCTTTAAACTTGCAGAATTTTACACTTACATTCCACCAATCATTATAGCCATGAGAACATTGATGACATCTCCACCACGATAACCTTTCTCAATTATCAGTTTAGAACCATACCAAATGGCAAGTCCATAAGTAGATAAAAGAACAAGTAAGAATGTGCCTAGTCCAACTCCTGAAACAAGCCCTTGTTGGACAGTAAAAGCATACGCAATTTTTAGTGTGTTGTCGTACTTAATCATTGCCAGCTTCTCTCCATTGAATGCTGCAACCTAAAGTTGATTATAATTT